>JAFJYG010000003.1:0-195637 GCA_017366145.1 Cadophora sp. M221 | reverse complement strand
GGAGATGGGTATAAGAGACAGGGGGCTAATTGGGCTGGGCTTAGTTTGGCTGGGGGGTGGGGAGGCTCGTCATCGACAGGAAGCGAAGCGAGAGAAACCCAAGACCGCAAAACATGACGAGGGAGCACGAACGAGTCGTCATTGTGAGTATTTATCCAGCGATTTGATGGGTGGGATTTTATCATGTGTATCTGATGGGCCGGTTAGAGATCAGCTCACTTTGGGTTGACAGTCCACTCTATCGGGAGGAAGAGGATGAGGAAGGGAAGGGGAGGGGGGTTCAACTCCAACTCCAACTCCAACGAGCAACATTAACGATAAACGTCACGGATCGTCATGTTGCAGCTGTCAAGTCGTACCGGGCCTCAGTACCGGCGAATAAATTACTTGGACTCATGCATGGAATATTCTAGGCTGGCGTTTGGAAACTAATGTATGTATGTATGCGGGGTGCTGGTACAGATCAGCGATCAGCTGGGCTGAGTTTGCTCCGTCCTTGTACCACGTTGCTTGAGGGTTCAATGGGAGGGGTTCTAGACGGAGAAAAAGGATGATGGATGGTAAGGCCAAGGCGAGGCTAGGGAGAGGCGGAAGAGGATGATCGTGAATATATGGCGGCGTGGGGACTTGTATGGACCTCGCGAAGTCCCTCTCTAGCATCAGCTGGAATTATTCCCATGGATAGTGGAGGAGTAATGCAGTCTCATGCATGGAATATTCTAGGACTGTATAACGGAAACTAGCGGGGGGCTTTTTTTCGTTTATGACAGCTGTTGGTATTTTTCACTTACAGAGGTACTGTTCCTTAACTTTTACTTGATAGCCTACGACATGCAGGGCGGTTCCAATGAGGTTCAATTCCTCTCCTGAGGCCGCCTCAACACGACTATGCTTAGAGAGCCTCTTCTAAAAACTCTCTTATGTAATCAAAAATTTAACTTCAATGATCCTAATATGAAGAGGGACTAGATATAATTGAGTCCTGTTCGGGCTTCTTCCGACTTCTGATCTTGTGTATTTAAAATTCGTAAAGACGGGCTTGGCAGTTGTTGAGGTATTCTGTTACTGCTTTGAGTTGATG
Organism: Cadophora sp. M221; assembly: GCA_017366145.1. Lineage (NCBI taxonomy): Eukaryota > Fungi > Ascomycota > Leotiomycetes > Helotiales > Ploettnerulaceae > Cadophora > Cadophora sp. M221. The sequence goes on along the minus strand of JAFJYG010000003.1, from coordinate 194,556 downwards.
TGGATCTGTGTGATGACTTAACTGCAATGGTTATATCAAGCAATCCGGTACATGCAACTAACAAGATATACACTTGATTGCATCTCACCCCTCGAACGAGGAGTGGAAAGAGGAGAAAGAGATTTTCCATCACATCAAACAAAATCCAACCAGCCGAGCAGAGCCAAACATCACCTCGTCAAAACAAACGTCACAAAACTCCTCCCAGGCACACTCCCTGTTACAGTCCCATCAGCCCCAAGAGTAGCAGGCGTACTCGTCATCTCATGAGTATTATCCGTAATCCAAGCCGTAACACCCACCCCCACGAACCCCTTAACACTCAACGTAACAGCCTGCACCGCACTCCCCGTATTCAACACCGGGACAACCAAACTCCCACTCCCACCCCCATTCACAAAAGCACTCGCACTAACACCGCTCGGCGCACCCGTAGCAGATACCCGAACTGCATTGGGGCGTATATAGCGACTGAACTGCGCGAAAGCCCACACCCGCTTCGAGATCTGAACATCTTTCGTACTGTCATCTATCTTGATCATCTTCTCATTCGTATTCCCCCACTGCGTGCCAACCCAATAAAGATACCCGGAGCAGTTGTTATTCACAAGCGCGTTGTGCAGCGTGCTAGCCCACGTCATCCCATCCCCCGCGCCGCCATTCTGATACCACGCCGTCGTCCACTGCCCGTTCAGGTCGGAGTACTCTGTCTGCCAGACCTTCAAGCTCGTCTTCAACGGACCGTTGAAGTTCGATGTGTAAGTGTGGGATGTTATGACGCCCAGCTGGGACTCGACACCTGCGGACTTTAGTTGCGAGACTTTGCTGACGGTGTCGCTCCACCCCGTCGACTCGCAGCATGTTATGGCGATATGGGAGAGGTTTGCAGCTTTGAGTGTGGGAGAGATGATTTTGATGAAGTCGGCTGCTTGGGTTCCGGAGGAGAGCATGGATGCGTAACTTGCACTGGTAGAGGCTGTTATGTTAGTATGTATCCTTCAGGTATTTTCAAATCAAGCTTGTCGCCATTCTTTGCCGTTACTCAAAAGGTCACAAGTATGAGCTTCCCCAACTCATTACGAGTGCCACAAACCTAAACCTCAACTTGAAAACGGAAAGAAACCATACCAAGAAGAAGAAAAGCTCACGTAAAATCCGGCTCATTCAAAAACCCCAAATGCGTTACCCTAACCCCCTCACTCTCATAAAACCTCACATACTGCACAAGGTAATCCGCATACGCCTGCCTCCAATCCCCACTAGCACAGCTCTGCCCACTAACACCACACAGATACCCGCCATTATTCTCATTCCCATTCGTCTTCATAAACGGCGGCGCACTCCACGCATTCGCATAGAAAGTCTTGACCCCATACCTCAGCGCCTCCTTACTAACAAACACCTGTCCGCTATCCTTCCCATCCCACGTGTAATTCGGCGTAGACGACGGCGAAGACATCTTCGTCACGAGGATCGAGTTCATCAGATCTGACCGTGAGTCTGAGGATGATCCTATCCCGTTCCGTAAGATAGAAAACCCTGCTCCGGTCGTGGTGTTGAAGAGGACGTCGAGAACGGCGCGCTGTTTTGCGGAAGGGAGGTTGACGATCTGGTTTGCGCGCTGGAAGGCTTCGGAGAAGCCGAAGCCGTCGATGGTTTGGAAGGTCTTGGAGGTGTCGATTGTGAGTGTTGTGGCGCGTTTTTGGAATTGAATCGAGGGTGATGCGAGGGTGAGAGGGAGGGCTGGTGCTAGGATGAGGTGTAGGAGACGCATTTTTGGTAATGTGGATGGGATTTGTTTGCTTGGAGATTGGGGAATTTGTTTATCTCGCATTTGCTTTGACCGAGTAGATGGAATCGAAGATTCATCTCAAATTCTAACAGGTTAGAAGCTTGGAGAGAAATCATTGAAGTGAAGCTTCGTAGCGACGTACTGCCGAGCATAGGCAATATGGAGCATCCATATTGATCTCGAGATTAGGCACCCCGCCCTCAGCATCCGAATTTGGATCAATTGCAGCTATTCTTGGCACCTCACTTCAAAGGTGTTTATGAAAACTAAATGAAAGTATAAGAATCACGACGGGTTCAGTACGACTTACATCCCCAGGTTCTCCGCATACTCCTGATCGGAGACCCAGACACAACCGCTTGTTTACCCGGCGATGTCGTCTCTTTGTGGGGCTACGCATGGAGATTAGACGGCAATGGCCAAAGATAGTTAGAGAGAGAATGTGAGATGGTAGAGAATCTACTCTGTGTCCAGGAGAACTGGGTTTATTGGATATGGTAGCCCCACAATGTGATGTTTTGATGCTGGCAAGCAACTGGACAGGCCCCTTTTTAGCCGAGAAAAGCTATGGTCGATGCCCGAGCCGTCACTTGACTGTTCCTTTGGCTTCGAACAATTGGCTCGATCCTCAAGAGCTCGATTAAAAGTATCAAATGGGTGTCTTGGACCTGCACAAATTGACAAGAGCACTTACGGCAGCAGCGAACGTTGAAGGAGCACTTCGTGGGGGTCGCTTCAGGTCGAGATCCGTAAATGATCTCTGAGCTGCACATGCTTGCATCAAAATTGCCATCAACGCACCATATTGAGATATGTAGCAGCCGATGAGCAAGATCTTCTAGATATGCCAAAGTATTGCTCGTAGAGGATAGCATCTAGATCGAAAGCAAATCCGGGCCGCTGTTTCTTTTGGCCCTCAAACCGAATGCCGAACGTTTGTTCCTCTCAATTGCTCCACAACCGAGTTTGGAACGGCTTGGAATTTGTTGTCTTGAATAGAAAATCAATAAGCTGCAGAAAAAAAAAAAAAAACTGGATGTCTTTCGCTCTGAGCCTCATTCATGGCAGAGCAGCAGCGCTATAGACTTGCAGAGAGATCAACGCTATTGAACTTGAATGGTGGGGACCACAGTCTAATAATGACAAGTAATCCAAAACCGTATCTCATGGATGTTATGATCCTGCTCGTGGTGACTCGTTCATGGAGATCATAGCCACTTTAACCTTGAACATTCAGCGAGACATTCCAACTTGCAAGCCCAGGCGTCATTGTGGCGAATTCAAACTCGAAGCTTAAAGATCAACAGCTCATGAATCTGTCTGTGAAGATCATTTGATCGTACGACTTTGGGTGATTGGGGTGCGAAGCTGCATGAACCGCCACCGGCAGACGTTGAGTCGGGATGATTTGCATGTACGGCTCAGCTGTTGTGCTGCATATGCTCAAGATTTTGCATTCTGTAGTTTCTTAGTCGTATTATTAAAACAAAAAATGAGGCCCAAAAAGGATACTATTCATATCAAACCATGTAAGCTGGGGCAGTAGAGTCCAGACCGTCGACCTAAAATCCGCCATCAAAACGTCATGAACCTGCAATGTGGAGGGACGTGTGCAACAGTTCCCTCATGAGAAAGAAAAATAAAGGAAAGTGTGCAAAGTTCATAAGCACGAACAATCAAAGCGAGATCTTTGATGGATGGGCCTTGTTCAATCGCCAACTCGGCGACTTCGATAACCGAATGGGAGCCAATGCATCTGAAATCAAGCCACACTCCTTGGCGATCCTCCTTCCCTCGCCGTGGAGAGAACAGAGCTGTAGTAGTAGGGACTTGTAACAGTACTCTGCGTAGTCGATTTCCTTTAAAACCAGACTCTCTGGAAATCGTACGCTGCATCGGCAACGTTTAGACAGCAGGCGGGCTTTGATTGTGAGATTTGATGCTGGTTGATGGAATGTTCGTGAGGTAGATTTAGACAGTGTTCTTTGGCAACCATCGGCTATTAAGAAACTCTGTATGGTTGCACAATAGGGTCCAATTGTCTATCATTCAGGATCGACCATCATCGAACACCAACGTCTTGGCGAGAGCAGTCTTCAGCTCCAATCTCGCATCGAATCCTCCCACACAAATCCTCCTCCGATAATATCGAAAAGTTAATATCGATCCAGCCCGCTTTAACTGGACCGCTGAGCGACAATGATTTCTCCGGGGTGTCAAGGTTAGGTCTGGGGAACGCGTGTTCCGCCTGGAGCGCAATTGCCGCCCCTATTCTGTACCACGCAAGGTTGCACACACAAGTGTAATGAGGTCTCGAAGCGCCACCAAAAGTCTCTCGTCTCAAAGGCGTCCGACCGATCGAGAAACCTAGCTTTTGCCATGGTGCAGAAAACAGGATTTTGAAGACTGCTCTTTCAGCCTCTTCCGAAGACCCGAAAGAGTTTGCTATCGTCCTGCAAACTTGATGGATGTGAGATTTCTTTCTGGATGGTACATTTTCCACTTTGAACCTGACTTTTGAAAACCTAACAAGTTTGGATCGGAATTGCATCTATTTCAGATTCCAACTCGAACTTGCAAACCTCCCTGGGAGAGCGACCAGGACCTGAGATTGTTCCAAATTTGGACTGTCGGGCGGTCTCTCCAATTTTGGACCAAGGTTGGAAGATGAAGATATCTCCTGCCTTTCCAAAAGTCAGTGATTGTTCGTGAAGTAAGGAGTGGGTTTCTTTTAGAACTCCTAGGAGGTGTGGAAGAAGCCTGAAGCCTCTACCAGGGTGTTAGCGGTCGATGGCGCACTACGAATAGGATATGCACACCACAACACGCAAGTGCATGTGGCTGCAAGGATACTGCACTAGAACGGCAAGGGTAGTTCGAAACTCAACTTTAGTGAGATCCAATGGCCGGGTTAACGGGGGTTTTTGGCTGCGGCAGGCGTGTTTTTGTACGATGGTGGCCCTGCGTAGGGGGGTTAGTGGACCTTCCGTGTTGCACACGGAATTTAACTTTGAGAAGGGAAAATTTCCTCGATCAAAGTGGTTGTTCGATAGAACCCCAAAGTCCTGCGTAATGCTTGAATTGAGACGAAGACCAACCAGTAATCAAACCAATTAGACACAAGGGAAGAAGAGTAGTGGACAACAGCAAACGAACAATTCGACTCGGAACTGGGTGATATCTCCGGAGGACATCCATATGCCCTTTCCAGATCGTGACGTGTATGTGCTTTTTCTGTATGGACCGGCTTGAGACTTGACTTACCGCGACCTTACAAAACGCTCCACTCCACTAAGTCTCCTCCATGTCGCTTCGGGAAGAAGCAGCTTTTTGTTTGCTTTTCGGCTGCGTTCCAAGTCTATGCAGACGTATCCCGGATACGGGACACATTTTGGATATTTTTAGTGACTTGTACCGTGCAGCTGTTTGCCTGCTCTCTCGGAATCGGTTATTTTTCGGCCTCATAAAGACCGATGAGGGGAGAGCTCCAAATGCCTCATAGAGTAGTTGCAGATCACAGCTGCAGATTTACTTTTCTGTCACAAAATCTTTGAAAAACTCACATAGTTGCTCGCACATGGGATGACAGCGGGCCGAGCCAGGCCATAAAGTATCTTTAGTGTAGGTTTATCGGAACTCTGAGCGGAGGTGAAAGGTCGAGCGAGCAATTCTAGTCCGCCAACCACCTGCACACCACATATTCACCGCGAGAAAGAAACGTGGAAGATGCAAACTGGCATTTGCAAACGCCATCAAGCAGCCCAATGTGAGCGTTGGGGGATTTGACTTTGGTGCGCGAGTGCTGTCAAATGAAAGGAAATCTGGGGGTAGCTGCATGGCCGACTCTGTAGAGGAGTCTGGAAACGAGCCTGGACCACCTCGACCACCACCTTCGAAGCGGCACTTACGAGGTTGCTCACCACAGACAGATAACCGAGGCATTAGTGAGCTTTAGTGGATGATCCGGCCCCTTTAGTCTCAACTCTTTTTCAACCACAGAGCATCAGAGACCGGAAATCAACAAACTGAATGAAACATCGAATGGTCCCTGTCAGTATCCTCAACATAACGGCAGTTTCTTCTTCTTTTTCTTACCCCCAGTAAACTCATCAGTGCTTTGCTGGTTGCTGGCTATACTCTTTTCTCGGTGAGAAACACGACACAACCACTCCCTGACGGCAAATGCTGCAGTCAGTTGCAGCAGTCACCCTCCCAGAGAGGAGCGACGTCCGATCTGGATATCCCTCACATATGGCACATCTGCATCTGGATCCTTGCAGCAACATTGTCCAAAGTTATGATCATGCTGCCGTGTAACTGGTTACCGCGTGCCCGCATGGCTTCTGCTACCCCTCTATTTGCAGGGTCTGGGTGGTCTGAACCGGAATTTGGGATCACTTCCGCACCACACCCCAGCATACATCTGGACTCCTCGACAAGGGCCAAAGGGATCGATTCGAGATAAGCTTAGTGAGAAATATCTACGAACGGGCCAGCTAGAGTATTTCGGCTCAACAGTGACTTCGGAAACCGCCACACTCACGTTTATTGTTTGATGGCCCATTGGCGACTTGCTTTTTCTGACAGTAAAAGCGGAGATTTGTAAGGTGAGATGTGGGGGAAAGCCATTCTAGGATTTTGTTGCCTTGTACCGTACAATACACCCAGTGTTACACACGCTTCAACTGGCCAGCCACCTTAGCAGCCACGATGAGTTTGAGCAAGGTCGTCTATCCGTATACGAGTTAAGGGCCAAATCTGCTGATGGCCAATTGGTCGAGGAATAAGCGGTGTCTTCGTCCCCAGGCGCTGAAAAAGAAAAGCATCTAATTTACCAATCACAGGGAATTGATCTAATACGCTTATACGCATCGAAACGAAGTAGCTGCCTTCAAAAAAGCGATGCATGTTAACCATGACCTATTAACACGGTGAGGTACTTCCGGGACTCAACAATGACTAGATGCTGCCATTTACAGGGCCCTATACCCTGCAGAGTTGCTTTCTTCACACCTGCTCCACATTCGAATCTGTCGCATGTCCCTTTCCTCTATCTTATGGGAAGTGGCAGACAAGCAAAGCCTAGAATCAACGGAGTTGGCTCCGAAGATCTTGGCGTTAGGACTCGAGACCCTATAAGTAGTGACGGCCCAGTTCTTTCGGAGCCCACAAGATTTTGAACATATTCAATTTCTCCCATTGTTCATTTATTCTGCTATTTGCTCGCCTTTTCTCGCACCGTCCAAAAGTATACCTGGCATTCGCCACCAGCAGGTTTCAACTGTCAAGTCACCAGAATCGTCAACACAATCATGCCTCTCATGCCACCAGGATCACAAACGGGTGTCTACTACATCCCCGTTGGAAACCTTCCCTGGAACACCACCTGGAAGAAGCTGAAGGACCACGCTAGAAATCGACAGCCAGACGGCTCTGGTTTGGCTATAATTCATGCAAATGTCTACCCAGGACCAACTTCTACAAGTGGATGGGTCAGCGTTCAAGGACTGACTGACTTTCGTGCCGCAATTAGTAAGCGTACCAACCTGCCGTCTGAGCGAAATTTGTTCTAACCAAGAGTCAGATCATATGAATCATGTGCCGATGGAGGATCTTCCACGAGCCTCACGCACTTTGCAAGCAGATAGCCGCAACGAGACCCAACCAGTGATGCTTGGTGAAGGCTCTGCAGAAAGCCCATGTCCAAAACGCCAACATGCGCAGCAACAAAGCCTGTGGCAAGCGTTACCTCAACACACAAATCCACCTAGTTCACACAACATCCATGGTGATGTATGATACTTAGTTCTGTTCTGGGAATCAGTTCACTGACAGAATCTAGTGGCAATATCAACACCCGCCAACTCCTAGTTCTACTCCCATGTCGCCATCATTCTCCGAGAACTCCTACTACCATCCACAATCTCCTCACTACAATCATACTCAGCCTTCCAACGGCTTCATTCCTCCAAATGAATACATTCCATTCTGTCAACCCGGGATCGTTCTCGCGCCCATGCCACCACTGTCGCCAATGCCGTCACCAATGCCACAGCAAGTCTTCCTATTTCCATCTGAACAGCAGCCTCAACCCATGCTACAGCTATTCACACCCAATCTTCCTCAGGCGATTGCAGTACCTCAATCGCAACAAATGCTACCTCCCCCAGCTCCCCCACCACAACCAGATCCGTTCTCAAAAGCCGTCAAGACCGAAGCTCGAAGAATAGTCATCACCGGACTCCCTCTCTCTGCCACCCAGAAGGATGTCCAAGAACTCATACGCTCTGTGTCATCGATCTCAATTCACAGCTCCAAACATCGCCATCAAAATTCTCCCCAGCGAACCAGGTATTATCTGCAGCATTCGGAGCTCGCCAAGCAATCCAATTATGTGCCCAAAGGCCATGCTTTCGCCGTTTTAGAGTCCCACTCTACTGCGAAATGCACCATCGATGCTTTGAATGGCATTAATTGGCGGGGTAGAAGACTTCAAGCCCGGTTCGCCAAAGAGGGCGTGGAGTCCAACAATCGTGGTACCAAGCATGGGAAACGCTCCGAACCGTGTCCTAGAGAAGTTTACGAATCTGCAATTTCCCAAAGCACAAAGGGCAATCGCAGGGAGCCACATGTGTCGAGAGGCATGCTGCAGGAACCGCAGTATCGGTACGTCGGAAACAATACCGGCGTGGGACTAGATGATCATTTCATTGCTCAATATGCAGCTATCCAGATTGATTATCGTGGAGAGCACTCTTCGTCCTCTTCATATCTGGCATCAATGTCCAAGGAAGAGGAAAGTGTGCCAACGGTCAGCAGTCTGAGTAGCGAGGGTGAAGAGGAGAGGGACCGGAAAATGTCATCTGAGAGTGCGGAAAGTCATACACCGATGGTAGTGGATGGTACTTCATGTTGCAAGAGAAGTCGCTAGAACTTCTTTTCTTTTAAGTATTTGATTCAGGCGTTGCGAGTTGTGTGATGATACCCTCGTTCCTTTTTAATGTTGTAACGGTGTAACCGAAAGCGTGGAGTTCGTCTTGGGCTCATGAACTGGTGTTTGATGCTTAGGATACCAATTTGCTCTTTGATAGCATTATGATTATGACCTCATGACTTCTATTCCTTCTCCATCGTTGTCGCGCCTCTCCAGTAGTGAGATTCATCGAGGACAGTTGGTTTTCTTTGTTCAGTAAACAACAGCCAAATGCCCTCATGACTGTAGCTTGGTACAGCCAGGGTCAAGGGGATCTCGTCGTACTTTCACATACAAAGAAAAGAGCACGATATCATGAGCAACAAGTTCAACCTAACCACGATAACTACCTGAATATGCCAGCAGCCTAGTTCTTACTCTCTTCACCGCCATTGCCTGACATGTTCCTCTTAAAAGCCAAGTTCAGTCAGAGAGGCGGCAGAATATTGTGTTAGCGCCTTCGAGGACCCCTGCAAGCGAGCTGTTTACTTCTCCTGCCTCCCCCACAACAAATTTGTCCTTTCGAAAACAACCCCGACGGTGCCTCACACAACACGACATAACGCGACAGTTGGCGTGTCATTACGTCTCTTGCGCGGTTTGTACAGCCTGGCTTGTTCGTGAACAGGTTGAGTGTGTTTCAGTCATCTCCTCACAAAGACGTAGGTATTGACGAGTTCAAGTTTGAGCTGTGGAGATGAATGTTTTGCTGACTTCGAGCGTGAACAGAGCTTCCAACCTGCCCCCCATCCAGCCTCAAGGCCATATTCGTTCGAACTGTCCCATCCTCCGCCACAAATCCTGACCACATACTCGTCCTCCCGCCACAATGCGGCTCGCCTACACCCACTCCTTACTTCAAGATGTTGAGCCTCGTCGTGTTGCCAAGCTCCCCGAGCCCCCTGTCGCACTTACCGTCAAATCTCTTGAACCCAACGGTCGTCGAATCAAGATTAGGCGTTTCAAGAAGTTCAACAAGCTGCCATTGGAGGTCAAGAGAATGATCTGGGCTGAAGCTGCTCACATTCAGCGCGTGGTTCAGTTTGGCGTCAAAAATCCTTCGTCAAACCAATTTCATCATGAGGCTATCTCGATAAATGGAAATAGCATTAGGAAACAATGTACTGAAGTCTATCTCGCACGAGTCAGTGCAGGTGGAAATGTTCCTGCAATGCTACAAGTCAACAAGGAGGCCCGAAGCGAAGGACTACGATACTACGAGAAGCCATTTGGAGAGATCTTGACAAATGCAGGCCCGTACTTCAACTTTGCTGCCGACACGATGTACTTCCCCGATCTCCAAACCGGTGCGGTCTTCCTCGGAAGCAGAAGTTCTTCCAGTAACGTGGCAAACGCTTGTGACTGTTCCTCTGTCTCCGAACGGTTCAGAGAGACCATCACAGCGAAGCTGAGACACTTGTCCTTCGGCACCATCTGCTCATACCCCTGGAATTCTGATACCCGTTACAACCCATCTTTGGATTTGTTCACCAATCTGCAAACCGTCACGATTGGACATTTGGGCTTTGTCCAACTGCCGGCTGCACAAATAGATCCAGTGAAGGAATATCTGATCAAATGGATGAAGTACAAAAAGCTCTGCAAAGATTGGGAAGCAATTAAGAACAAGCCTGACATCCGTGTTCGGGACTCGAGAGAAATGAATGATCTTCTTCATCAGCTGATGTCCGCCAAGAAGTGGCAAGAGGAGAGAGCCGTTAGGATGCTTACCAACCCATTAGCCGAGTACATCCTCCCAGTCCCCACGGAGAGGAGCGTCATGCACAGGTAAGAGTTCCTGGTTTTCGGCCGTATATCTAACGTCTAACATGGATATAGCATCTTCACTCCTCGCTTCCTCGCGATTCTCAACTTTGGCTGACACTGACACTCGTGTCTGCACCTATGCCCCCTCTGCGTCTTCGAAAGTTGTTATCACAGGAAGGAAGGGGATATGAATTGGTTTTGTTTTTGTATTTTGCGTTCTCGTTTCATAATACGGAAGCATCCAGCAGATGTGTTTCGTTCAGGAAGCTCGGGTGGGATGGAGTTCATTACTGGCAGGAAAACCTGCAAATATTTCTGCGGAGCACGGCTTGTCACTAAAAGTTAGAGTAGAAGCCTCCGAAATTGAAAACTGTAGATTAAAAATCTCACATCCCAGCCCTTGATTGGAAACTTCTCCGTGCACTTGCAAGCTGTAGGTCCCAATCAGGCAATGCAGCTTGACAGGGTCTGCCTGAGGAATCATATCACTTGTCATCTATGTTCCATTCTTGTCTGCCAAGACATAGCTGGTGGTCTCTTGTTAGATACTATCCACTCTACCTTCTGTTAAAAGTGGTAGTTCGGGTTACAAGAGGCACGAGAAATATTAAAGAAACAAAGCAATAACATACATTGAGGCAACGACATGTTGGGTTGATGACTAGCAAGCCTGGCAATGTGAACAGTTCGACCTGCGAGCCCTGCAGTAAACTCTCAAAACACACCCCGATTACAAATTTCAATCCTCAGTCTTCCTGTTCATGGATCTGTGTCACCAAGCCGGACCGAGCCGGTTGAATCCATGATGATCACCACGCCACCAATGCGGCTGTCAGCCCCAGGTCATACCCCGCCATTTCAAACTACAACCTTCATCGTCACACAACATCAACACGAAACATCCACCAAGTACCAAGATGCGAATTTGAAAACCTAAGCAACGGGCCATAATCTTCGTTGGCGATACCTCGAAGTAAGCTCCAAGTCCTGGGCATGCTGGGCTCTCATCTACGATGGACACGCGACGGTCTTGAAACAGCTTCAGGCTGATGTAGCACAAGGTACTATGGACGAGCCGTGTTCTCTCATTCTAAATTAATGCAGCTTGAAGAGCTCTCCAGAATTGCAGACTCCAAGATGACGATGTATGAAGAGAGGTGTGCTCACTTCCAGTAAAGAATGGCACCATCAACAGAAGCGAATCCGTCCTTTCCTTTTTCGTCGTAACAACACCACACGTGTCACGTCAACCATGCATCTACCCGTCCAAGCTTCCCCTAAGAACCACTGCAAACAAAATCCCCAATTTGTCATTCATTCTCATCTATCATCCTATTGCCGTCGAGTTATCTCGACATCCACTCGTTATGATCTCCTCTCGCCTGGACCTTAGTCGTCAACGTCAACGATGCCTCTTGGTCTCTTTAAGCCTCACTCTCCTCATTATAAGCTGGAGCACTCTCCTTTTCCCAGCTCAAACTACATTGCCAATCAAACAAACTATCCTGCCCTACGCAAAGTCACTCTTCAGCACCGTCGCCACCCAAGATGATCTCTCAACCCAAGACGTATCCCACATAGCCCGCCACGTCGGCACACCAACCTTCGAGTATGCCTGTCGAATAATTCAAACGCATCACACGCCAGCAGAAGAGGAACGGCCATCGCTTACTTCCATCCACGAACCTCTGCTGCCAGAATTCCAGCTCCTCACCAAAGACAACCTGACCCGGATTACCTTACCCAGTCTCCCAGTCTTAACTCTCCACGTACCCCTCTCCCACCAAGTTGTTGACACTTCCATCCTCTCATTCGGAATCTCCACGAAACTCACACGTCTAAAATACGCTCTCCCCCAACTCCAGCACTGGCTCCCCCATTCCAACGCCCAGCTACACGTCTCAATCCCACCCGACCCATCCCCCTCATCATCAAACACCTTCCAAGAAACTGAACTCGCATTTGCCACCGCGTCCATAAACCTCACGCTCCACATCTCCCCCCTCCCCTTCGCAAAATCGTACTTCAGCCTCATCAAGACCCTCTACGAAGCACGTACCCCAACAACAAAATGGCTCGTCCTAATCGACGACGATACATTCATCCCTTCTCTCCCATATCTCACACACCACCTCTCCACAACTTACAACGCCGAGAAAGAAGTCATGGTCGCAGCCCTCTCCGACAGCCTCGCGCAGATCGCACAGCTAGGCATGCTCCCCTTCGGCGGAGGCGGTATATTCCTCTCCGTGCCTCTCGCAGCATCACTAATCCAGCCCGAAATCTGGGACGCCTGTCTCACCCTACCGAACGATCAGGGCGATCAGGTTGTCAACGAGTGCTTGAATGCCCATTCCAATATCCGGCCGACTTTCGATCGCGGTCTCCAGCAGATGGATATCAAGGGTGATGCGTCGGGGTATTTCGAGAGCGGGAGGAGAATGTTAACGGTTCATCATTGGAGGACGTGGTATGATGTCGATGTTACGCTTGCGAGTAACGTATCGAAAGTGTGCGGTTTCGAAAGTGTATTTCAGCGATGGGCGTTCGATGATGATTTTGTGCTCAGTAATGGCTTCTCGGTCGTGGAGTATACGAATGGGATCGATGAGGGTAAAGTTGACTTGGAGAAGGTGGAGAAGACCTGGGAAGGGGAAATGTGGAATTTCGCGCACCATATGGGCCCGTTGAGGGAACCGCTTGCGAAGGAGGAGAAGAGGACTGCGAGGTTGGTGGAGGCTAGTGTTTTGAAAGGGGTGGGTGTTAGGCAGGTTTATATTGAGAGGATGAAGAGTGGAGAGAATGGGGAGAGGATGGCGGGGGATATTGATCGGGTTGTGGAATTGCTTTGGCTGTTTTGAGGATGAGTGTTGCATGGAATGGGAATAAAAGTTGGGAGTTTCCATATGATTTGCATTCAATGCTCAGGAGAAGGGCATATAACAATGTTGGAACTGGCGATACGATCCAAATGATAGACAATGGTATTAATTTGGACTGAGGAGAGATTCGCCGAATCGTGCTGTTATTCGAGTATGTTGCATTAGCATCAGCAAGCTATCATTCTTTCCCGAACAAGAGAACCTCCCTGGAAATCAAATGGTATATTCGCAAGCTATGGTTGAAGCAACCTATGCACCAAAGATCAAAGAGAAGCAACTTAAAAGCAAGAAAATTCGTTATGGGTCATCCATCCATCCCATCCATGTTCTATCCGTGCCTGACCAAAACGCCAGTTCTCCCCCATTCATTGCACCAAAGTCAATGCACGTAATCACTCTGATCAGCCTCGCAGAAAGTCAGAGCCCAATCACAGGGGCTTTCATCAACTTTCTCAGCGCAAAGTCCAACATCTCATCTTCACTCCCAGCGGTCAGAGAAGCTGAAACCGAATCCAATTTCCATGGCTCGAACGGCACCAAGTCAGCGGGGCAAACTGTACCACTTCGCGGGAGAGTGCCGTGCTGGAAGTATGATTTTATGGTACGCGCTGTGCAGCGAGATGGGCAGGAAAGTGAGGTATGCTTGTGATGTCAGCCACTGCCGGGGAATGCTATATTCTTGGGGAGAAGAGGGAATGGAAGAGTTGACGAGAGAACTTGAGGGACTTACGCCATAAGAATCCTGGATCATGACAACAGATCCAGGGAAGCCTGCTGAGTTTGCAAGGGCGCTGCGGAGAGGGGTGACGTTATCCGCTGTGTTGGCTATGAAGAGAATTGGGTGAGAGGTGTTGCCCTCAAATGGACCTGATGTCGAGTTAGAACAACGAAACATCAAATTGGGAGGTCTGTAAATACCGGTATACTGCCAATTCGTCCTAACCTTCCATCCCACACAACCCATAACCATACTTGCCATCGAAGCACCTGCACTCTTACTTAATTCCATCAACTTTCGGACATACATCTTGAACTCATCTACACCACCTGGTATTGGTGCGCCGTCTGAGCACATGATTGCTTTACTGGCGTCTGCCGAACCCTCTGCTTCTGGTACTTCGGGCGTGGGATTTTCTGGGTCGGTTGGATCCTCCAAACGGTTTTCACACGATGGAAGCTCTTCGCCGCCTTGAGATGTGAGATCCAGAAACGGTCGGCCGTCGCCTGTTTCTAGAGCTGCAAATGCCTCAGCTAGAGATGGGAACATAACTAGAGGTCTGTACAAAGCGGATGTAATCAAGCGTTGGACTTTGGAATAGGAGATAATTTCGGGTCGAAAATTCGACGAAGGGGATGCTGGAACAATGACAGGGTGTTTCTTGATATCATCTAAGAGTGTCGATACCCGAATCTTAATGTCTCCAGGAGTTGGAGCATAGAAAGCGCACACTTTCGGTCCAGCCAGATGACAGAATGTGTAGAAGGAATCCATGACTTTGTCAGTATCTTGCAAGAAATGCGTTCCAGCTCCCGATATATAATCTCGCGCATCAACATTACCATCATTGACCATTCGACCGACCTTATTGGGAAAGAGGCTTGCGAATGTGGTCCCTAGGAAAGTCCCGTAGCTGAATCCCCAGTACTTGAGTTTTGACTCCCCGAGCTTTTCCACGATGTGCAGCATGTCCCTCGCTACGGATGGTGTGCTCACAAAACGAGCGGCGTCTCCAAGCTGGGTTGCACATTGTTGAGAAAAGGCAGCTGCGTGTGCATAGCTATCATAGATTGTACCTGGGTGTGCATCAAGGACAGGCGGCTCTTGAAGGTCCCAGAGCAGCGACGAAGTGGTCGCTGAAGAGGCATTCCAACAATTGATTTTAGGAGTAGTTGCTCCAACTCCACGTGGATCAAAGCTGATGATATCCTGAAAACATAAGCAAAATGTTTCAGATAAGGAGGCGAGAAAAAAGGGAGCCAGCTCACATGGTTACTTCCTACCACGAACTGATAGTACGGCGCGAGTCGCTTCACGAACCAAGCTCCACTCCCACCAGGTCCTCCAGGGTTGATGAATACAGGTCCATTGTAGTTGGTTCGATCAGTTGCATTGTATCTGATGATGGCAATGGTGGCTCTTCTGAAATCAGTCGGATCCAGCCAGTCGAGGGGGACCTGGAAGTCAAGAATCAGAGAAGTTCATATCGCTTCTCAGCCCTTGATGACTTACTTCTAGCCTAGCACAATCGTACTGCTCATAACATTGATACCATACCAGATCTTCCGAAGGTTTAATCTAGGAATCGTCAGAATGTCCTTCTATTGAAGACGCAACAAGGGAACACACCTGGCTCCATTTCCACCCCGCTACCCCAGATTTCACCCCACTAACTTCCTCCGTATGAAACCATCCAAACTGATCAGAGACTGTCGTAAGTTGCCATCCAAGAGCCAGCCCAAGGCTGATACATCCGAGAAGCTTCAAAAACAAGCCCGCCCAGAACAGCCATCGCTGTGCTCTCAGGTACCCCTTCACCGTCCATGGCCCGTGGTGGTCACATGCATCGCGTCGTTGCCGCTCCTCACGATAGAGAAGGCTGACCTTGGAATCCATCGCGATGAGTGTTATTGTATCATCTGGTTGTAGGCGGGAATAAACACCTGGAGGGAAGATGAGAGGTGAGTGTATCACTCTATCAGAATTGAGAATTGAGGTTGAGAGTTTCGGGGAAGGCGCCAAGGTTTGACCTTATCTTATCTGATATCTGCAGGTGGTTGTAATGGTCAGCAGCCCCTGAGTGGTCGGTGGAATAGGCGAGGCAGGGATCCGTTGTTTTCTTTTGAAGAACAAGAAAAGTTTAACTGTGTGTGTATTTTGCGGATGAAAATTGAGGGATTAAGAAGGTTACAATTGCAGGGAAAAGTAGTCAGCCATCGCCCATAAGGCCAGTTGGCCAGTAGATACTTCCGAATTTTCCATCCTGGTCACCAGTGCACCCAATATACGACCTCGTACAGTGAAAGAAAGCTTCGTTGGCGGTGAAGGTACAGGCCCTAGGTTACACAACATCGTGAACTCCAAGATCAGATCTGCATGGATCTTCCCGAGAGTAACCTTCTCACGTAAACTTTCCCAGGAGTCACTGACCAGTGAAAAAGGAGTAATCTGTCAGCTTCCTTTTCCCTCGAGGGTGGGGGTTACACAAGGAGACGGCGGCCGCGTTATTCCGAGAATGGATAAGTGAAGTTGAAGATAATCATGACAACAATCTTTCGGGGTTACTGAGTGAGCGGTACTGTGCGTGGAAGTCTAAATGCAAGTTTCTCGTAAAATCATACTTTCTTTAAAAACCAACGCAAACAACAATCAATACAGGTCAGGACACCACATCGCGATACCCAGAACTATCCACCTGAAATCAAATCTCCGCCATTCCAAACCTCAGAACACTGTCGTAAAATCGAAGACCACCGCTCAGGAAACAGCTTGACTATCCATCTACACGTATTCTTTTCAATCCAATACTCGCTACCACAATCATCCTCGATTCTCGCCATCAAGAGGTGTGTTTCGGGGTGGCACAGACCTTCCATATCGGCGCAGTTTCCAACTGTAAATGCTGTAAGATCTTCGAAGTGCGAGCATAGAGATGGCGTGGTGACTGTTTGAAACTTCTGAAATCCCCCGCACCTCTTCGCGCCGTCCAGTTGAGCTAGTCTCATGCCCTGTGAGCGCAGACTCCCTTTCTTGGTATCGGTGTATTGCGCTGTTGAGATGTTGTCGGGCCTGCGAGGGTGTTTGAGGCAGTAGTCTACTTCGATGATCTTATGTGTGCAGTTAGCGAAGGTGTAATATGTCTTTGTGCACATGGTGATGGATTTGAAGGCCACTGGTAGATATACCAGAGAGGCTTCCTTTGGAAATTCTTGTAGTTTGAAATTTTTGTAAATTATTACACTCGATATCTTATTAATGAAACTATTTCAATTGACAATTGAAGTAGTTGGAGGGGTTTTATACCTCAAGCAATTGGAGGGAGCTTAGGTGATTCACGACGGCTTCAGCGATGGCGAAAATGAATCAGAGGCAAAGGACTTAAAGTCTTCCACTTGGGGGATTCAGAAGATTGTTTTTGACTTTTGAACACTGTTCGCTCGCTTGGTTATTTTTCTTGTCGTCCCAGCAGTAGGCTACTAAATTCAAAGCCCTTCTCAAATGAGCTGTAATTGTCTGAAATCGAGTAGCATGGCCATTGCCTTCTACCAACTGCCAGAGTGAATGATATGATTGCATATGCCATCGGTTAGGCCCCAAAGCTTGTCTTTGAGCTTCTTCTTGATCTCCAACTGCATCCGCCTCACTCCCCTAGGCTCAGGTGTCAAATTGATCGTTTCCTCCTCTGAGTGGAGCTTGAGGTATGACGACACCGGCAATTGTGACGAACAAATTCTAGTTCTCAGCAATCTCTCCCATTTTATGTTATCTCTCCCTTTTCTCTCCTGTTCGATATATGTGGGAAGATTGCGCCACGAAGTCTCTCTTCCCGATTTGTACCGGGCTTGCAGAATCTTGGGGAGGTGAAAGCTGAACTGAATGGAGCTCAGCTGTGCGGTAGTGCAGGCGCCGATAATCTCAGTCTTGCCTCCCTGTGGTGGCAGAGGAGTCGATAAGCAAGCCTCTCTGGTTGGTGGCACTGCACGGCAGCAGTCGAGGACAATCAGTACATCAGATGACGCAGACACCAACTGCCGCAATATTGGACGACGGTAAAATTCTGGACCAAGCGGATGATGCTCTGTTTCTTCCAGGCTATTACTGCATTAGTCAAAATCCTTTACGAGGTGCAAATATATCCTGTTACTTACTTGCCTGGCCCCCAGTCCAATCCATGTCGCTCATCATAATCCCCATGTCCGTTATAGTACAGGAGAATCAGAGTATCCGGATGGGAGAAAAGTTCGATGAAATGTTTAATGTAGTCCTCCATGGACAGTCCTGAACCCGAGTTGGGAAATCGACAGGTCAAAACTTCGAATCCGTAGCCCTTACTGATTGTCTTGGTAAAGATCTCCACCTCACAAGCCTCCTGACAACCAGATCCATGTTCACAGTGCCTGCAGCCTTGACTGTTCCAAAGAACGTACAGGCATATTTTTCGTCGGTATTTCTTTGATTCCATCTTGTTCGGAGACGGTATTTTACCAATGCTTATCCGATGAAGTTTGATGATGCCAAAGTAACTTGGGCGTGGACTTTGTAATTTTGATCGAAGGTTTATGATACGAGAGCTCGAATAAATGTGCGACCCACCAGATTTTCTTGTACCGTAGTGTAGTTTGGGGAGCTGTACCAAAGAATAATGCCTCGATGACGACCCGCTAATGACCTTGCTATGTTAGATGGTTCGACTGCCTTAGTTGCCGGAGCTAGTATACACATTTCGGGCTTCCAGAACATCAGAAAAACAATTTAATTGGTGTAATTTCGGTAGTAAAGAATTATGGAACTCGGAAAAAGTGGCTACTGGTACTCGTCAAACCATATTTTTGGTTTAAAGTGGTGTCTTGAGCCTCGAGCCAGAGAGTATCCCTCGACTCTGTCTTTGATGCTGCTCCCTCACGGTCTTCGCCAACAATGGATCAACTGAATGGCAATCATGAGACTTCTGGTATTATAATCTCAATTTTTCAAGAGACTTGTGTCAAGTAGGCTTAGTACGCTCGTTGCTCTCTTAGCGACGAATAAAACCCATCCTTGGTGTCCACCCCACATCCTTCCATCGCTTCCATCAAACGACAATCATCATATACACAGAAGACTCCAAATAATCGTACACAAGATCTCCCTATTGAATGTTCTCAATCACGCCCAGCATCAATAAATATGCCCAGTAGCCTCTGCAGAAACCGCCTTCCAATGGTCCAAAGGCCCATACCCACACATCCTGCTGAACCTGGCGACCCATGAAGTTTTAGCAAATCGTGGCTCCTCGGCAAACATAGGCGTTATTACAACAGGCGTCAAGACAATCGAATCTTTCGGAGAAGCACCATGCAGCTGTAGGTAGGCAGCCTCTGAGAACTTTCTGCGTGCAGGGAGCCTCCGACCTCGTCCAAATATTCCTTCGGTGAGGCGGTCGAGACCTTTGGGGAGGTCGGAATTGACATGACGTATGGTAGTGTGCTGGCCTGAGACGAAGCGTTTTTCCAGGAGTGAGATGACTTGTGGTGCACTGGAGAACTCTGAGTTAGCATTGCCAATTAAACGATTGGGTGTCTGCAAATTGAAAAAATTATCCCCCAAGGCGCCAAATGCAGTCCCGAGATTGAGATAAGTAAGAGCAAGGTACTCACTACTCAGCTGTTGTCCGATGACCCACGGTGCAAGCGGCAATGACCTCCGTTGTTCCTCCATTTGAAATACAATTGATCGCCATATTAGGGTCATTTGGTACAGCGTCGCAGCAGCAAAGAAGTATTAGGACATCAGACGAAGCACGAACCAGATCTTCGAGGACATAACGGCAGGCGAAGGAGCTGTGGGCTTCAGCAAGTCCTGGGATCGGTCGACTGTGACATCGTCAGCTGTATCTCCCTAAAACCAGTCTTCGAAAGGTGATATACCTGCTAGCCATCCAAAGTAAACCATCGCGTACGTTATATGATCCATGACCTCCATAATATAGAAGTAACAAAGTATCGGGATTCGAGTAGGCCCGGATGAACCTGCGAACCTTGTCCCTGACTGCCAGCATTGGGCTGTATAGTTCAATTCGGTGCACGAATATATCAAAACCATAACCATTAGCCAGAACGCGACGCAGACCCTCCATCTCTTTATTGATACCCATTGGATCCTGCTTTTTGCTAGTCTTTTGGGGGTCACCTACCCATGCGAGGAAGAGCGCGACGCGTCGTTTGTATTGCTTTGTCGCCATTGTGTAACTCGATCTGGCGGTGAGAGAGAGGAGGTTCTCTGTGGTAGATGAAATTCAGGTTGAACTACCTTGGGGGCAAGGTGAGAGCATGCGTGATGGTGACGTGCCCGAGGCATGTTTGTGGTGGTGAATGCCCATTGAAGGTGAAAACCTCGCTTAGCGGAAGCCACCAAAACATGTCTTGAGCGTGAAGTCCATGGTGGTGAACTCCTCAAGCACGAAAGCCTACCAAGTTAAGCTTATGAGTCACTCATCACGTTTCTGAAGCATTAGCAGTCTCACCTCATTTATTGTTTCCTCTTTCCTCTACTTTCAGTACATTCAAAAATAGTCATGCAATTCCAATAGCAGTCCATTTCCTGTCTCCGTCTCGCTGTTCTGTTGCTTTCTTACTCCATGACCATAATATACGAGCCTCACCACCTATTTCATTCCAACACGCATCCACCAGGAAGCTGTCGACTCTCTAGAAATCTTTCTAAACTTCTACCCACTTCTGCTGCTCGCGAATCAGCCAATACTTAAAGCCAATTTCCATCATTTCTACTGATATAATGCTTCCTATGCCGTTTTGCATCCCATTCTCTAACCCAAAGGGTCATTTCGCTTTCATCCTCCCATTATGTACACCACACCACCTCTCGACTGGGTTGTTGATATATTTGTGGCCTTCCCTGCAGAACAGTTTTGCTCCTTCCGTTATTTATCCCTGTATTTCGTTATTTGCCTCAGCATTGCTCGCAAAGTTGACAGTCTGTATGCGCAATGTAAAAGTAAACAGACCCAATCCTCTAATCAAAACACGAATTCTCTCAGCAAGTGTATGCAACTGAAAGTCTGCGAATAACTCCTTCATTAATCATGACTTCGTTAATATTTTCGCTCGGGATCCTCTCCGGTTTCATGCAAAGGCATTTATAAAAGTTCCAAGGCAGTTTCGGAAAACTTCCTCCTTGAAAGTCTGAAGCTCTGATGATTGCGCCAATCTCCCTTCATCGTAGTCAAAGAGATAACCGTCTGAGACCGATATCTTTCAAAATTCTTCCCGTTCGCAAGGTAATGCTTCAAGGGGGAAGCTCTTTTATTCCATCATATAATATAATCTTCTGTGGATCTTTATCTGACGTTAAGATCTCTAAGTTTGGGTCGTCCGTGTGGTCCTTATTTATGGGAAGGAAGAGACAACAAGAGGTCCCGAACGCGAAAACGTTGCCAGAAATGGCAAGCAGAAAATATATGGCAATTCGCTAAAGTCTACGGATCCCATCAGCAAACGATGCGTGCCTATTCAATTCGTTCGTTCAGCGGGGTAAAAACGCCATGGAAGGAAGTGAGCACTATCCAAGAAACACCACCCTACTTCGTCACTCCCATTTTCCGAAGCCAGACGACAAGAGCAGTCAAATTTGAAAACAACAGCAAAATTAGCGAGACCCCGTCCTCCCTTGTCAGTAAGTCAAAGCGGTTGCCATCCCAAAACCCCACTTCCGTTTGGTACAGTATCGGAAAGGCTTTTGGTGTGCAGTATCTATTGTGGACGATACCCCTCTGCGCATCAGAAAAACCCATATCCACGACAGAGACAACGACAGCTCTGATTGACTAATCAATCGTGAAGCATGGACTACTCAATATCAAGATATGTCTTCTTCCAAATGGTCTTTTTGTTGCTGATGATTTTCCAATAGACAGACAACGCACACACCCAAGCCCACGCATAATGCCAGACACAGCTTTCCTTCGCATCACCAGCGTATGGAAGATCTTCGCAGCTCCTCAGACAGTGCCACAACTCCACTGGCACTGATGACCCCGAATACATTCATTGCCGGTCTTTCATGACCATGGCCTGAATTACTGATGCAGTCAGAAGTGGTGGTGGCACCAAGTGGTCTTAAAAAGTAAACTCTGGCCACCGTAGCCAGACATCCACACAGCGGACCTCGCCTAATAGACCTTCCTTGTCAGCTTAGTCTGAATTCTTCACATCTACCTATTCGGGTAAGACTCAACGTTACATGACAGAGGACAACAACATCGATTTTTCTCTCAACTCCATCTTATCTTGAGCTCCTTCCACTCTCCTCCCACTCATCCATCTTCCTCCTCACCACATAGACACACAATAAACTCAAACATGTCAACCCCAAAGCATCACAGCAACTGGGTCAACGGGTCCTACCAACCCCCAACCTCAACCCAAATACCCGTCATCAACCCAGCCACAGAAGAAACCCTCGCAACCATAGACTCAACGCCCCTCTCAGAAGTCAACGCCATAATCCAGTCCTCCCTCTCCAACTTCTCCAGCGGCATCTGGAGCAAAACCGACGCCTCAACGCGCTTCTCCGTCCTCTCCAAAGCAGCAACACTCATGCGCGCCCGCCTCCCGGACTTCATCACCCTCGAGACCCAACAGACAGGCCGCCCCATCCGCGAGATGAAAGCCCAACTCGCACGCATCCCGGAATGGCTCGAGTACTTCGCCTCTCTGGCGCGCACCCACGAGGGGAGAGTCACCCCTTTCAAAGGCCCCGTGGTGAACACCCTCACGCGCCTCCCCCTCGGCGTCGTCGTCCAGATCACGCCGTGGAACCACCCGCTCCTGATAGCGACCAAGAAGATCGCCGCCGCGCTGGCGGCGGGGAACTCAGTCATCGTCAAGCCGTCCGAGTCGGCGCCCCTCTCGGTCCTGGAGATGGGGAAGCTCTTCCAGGAAGCTGGGATGCCAGATGGGACGTTACAAATCGTCTCTGGGTACGGGCGAGAGACGGGGAAATTCCTCTGCGAGTCCCCCTTGATTGCTAAAATTGATTTGACGGGCGGTCTTCTCACGTACGCTGCCATCGCGCCGAATGCGAGTAAGAACCTCATCCCCATCACCGCTGAGCTGGGTGGCAAAGCTCCCGTGTGTATCTTCCCTAGCGTACCGGTTGAGAAGGCAGTCAAGGCGGCGTTGTTTGCGAGTTTCATCGCGAGTGGACAGACGTGTGTTACTGGGAGCAGGCTTCTAGTACATTCCGACATCTACGACGAGTTCGTCAAGTTGCTGGTCGAGAGGACGAAAGCTTTGAGAGTGGGAAATCCAACGGATGAGAGGACGCAGATAGGAGCTGTGATCTCGCGCGCGAGTGTGGAAAGATGTTCGGCTTTCGTCATGAAGGCGGTTATTGAGAATGGGAATGTTCTCTGTGGTGGTGGGCCGACTCGCGTGGATGGCAAGGGGTTCTTCTTCCAACCGACGTTAATAGAGACAAGTGCCGAGAGCGACTTATCTTGCAATGAAGTCTTTGGGCCGGTGATTGCGATCATTAGGTGTCAGTCTGAAGAAGAGATCATCAAGATAGCGAATGGGACGTCTTTTGCGCTGGGTGCATCCGTCTGGTCGAACGACTTCAGTCAGGCGCATAGAGTGGCGGAGAGTATCGATGCGGGAATAGTATGGATCAACGGCCATCATTTAAATGATCCCTCATCACCTTGGGGTGGATTCAAGGAAAGTGGAATGGGCAAGGAGAATGGAATCGAGGCATTCGAGAGTTATACCAAGGTCAAGAGCACGGTTATCAATTACGGCCAAGAACCAACGTGGTTCGATGATGAGGTGGAGAACGCGAGATATGGATAGTTTTGGATGGAATTTTGATTTTTCCATAGAGTAATGCTTTGCTGCATTGAACGGTGAATAGATTATGCAAGTATTTAGAATCCTTGCTTTAGCCTAGAAATTTGCAACTCGAATACTCGGCGAGGAGGTCGTCGCTCGAAATCAACGGCCTTGTAGGCATGGATCGAAAGGAAAGATAGAGTCCTATGTATGTAACCCCAGCCGGTGTCACCAAGACGCCTAGAACAAGGGTGACGAAGACTGGGCAGAAATCTTTAGATAAAATGTCATGTCATGTCAACTAGCCTGAGGACGAGCCTCTGGACTTCTTCCAGCCCATCTGTGTCTATCAAACTTTCAAAAACAAGCCACAAAAACCCACATCCAGTACCTCACCTCACCTCAGTAACTTCCATTCCGTCAAGATTCACGAAACATATCAAAAAATAACACTGCACCAATAAAATTACCATGTAATAAGCTGACGTGTAGTATACTAATACCTAAATACTAACTGCCTGCTTAACCCGGGCCATATCCCACCTATCTTATGCATGTAAAGTGCGTACTGACAAAGCACCATCTTCCCAGCTCCTTTCCACCCTCCTGAATTACAGCTAGAAGCAAGGCCCTTCCCCACCAAACACCCCTGAAACCACACCCTCCAGTGTACGAGTTCAGGTAAATGCGGGGTAAATTTCTTCACTAACCTCACTAACCTCACCACAAATTCAGGGCCTGCTCGCTACTGTAAGTCTCCAGCATCTTCACTCAAACCCTCAAACAGCGCATACATGCATGGCTTGTTTCAATGTATTTCAGACTCGAGATGGCAAATCTATGACATTTCTACCCAGTCCTCTAAGCCACGTTTATTCATTGCATTACTTTGTTTATTTTTATTTCGACAGACAATCGCAGCAAAAAATGCCACCTCGCGGCATTGTTAGTAACCTGCTTTCTCCAAAAATATCATCGCTTTTTATCTATCTCTCAAACTCTCCATCGAGTTTAAGGAATGGCCTTGCGGCCATGTCTCTCAACCCACTCGGCTGACAACTTCTTGGTCGATCTCTTCTTCATTGGCTTCTTGACCATGGGCGTAACCACACGTCTCTTCTCGCTTCTCTCCACCTCAACCGCTCTCTTTGGCAGGCCTCCTGCAACGCACTTGGCGCCATTGAATGCCGCATTCGCAGCAGCTTTCCACAAGGCCGTGACATCCGTGATCATAGCTTGCGTGTAGAACAACCTGCAATCGGTCTCCTCTCTCACGAATTGTGCTGGTAGGCCATCGTTGAGGTTGTCAGGGAGGATGTTATCACGGACATTGATGCCACTAGTAGAGGCACGATTAATGGGATAACTAGTCAGACGGCGAAGTATGGCAGCTTGAGCTTCCGATGCAGTACGAAGAGCAGTCTGCGCATAGGTGAAGATATCAGACCAGGCGAGAATTTGAGCACCTTTGATACCACCAACACCTTGAATGGGACCAGGCTGAGGACGGCCGCCCATGGCAATGGACTTGACACCTGCTTGAGTACGCATGAACTCAGTGAAGAGAGTGCAAGTTGAGGCGCAGTATCCGTCAAGAAGCTATGATTCAGTTAGTATTGATTTGAAGAATCACGAGGGGCAATCGTACCATTATGATGTTCTCAGCTGCGAAGGGTTGGGTGAAATTCTTCCGGCTTCCATATCCAGTCACATCCGTACCTAGCCCAAAAGTCTCGTTGCTCGTGGTCAGTGGATCGTCCAAGTTCCATCTCATGATCTCCGTGTAGCTGGCACCATTGATGACATTTGGACCGAACTTGTCCTTGAATGACAAAAATGGCTGATTCGTCAGGTTGAGATCATAGCGATAGTTGAAAGTACTTTCATACTGGTTGATGACATCTGGTGTTGCTGTGTCGGCGTTGAAGTTTGCAGAATTGGCCGAATAGATCTCTGCGATTGCAAGAAATGTGTCACTTTCTCTCCATCGGGAGTATCCATCCTGGATGATCGATGGGAATAATTGTCTGAACAGATCATAACCCTGGAGAATGTAACCTCCACCATTAGCGCTGAGATCAATAACAAGCTTGGTCTTTCCATCTCTCTTCGCTGCTGCGAAGAACTGTTGGGCCACACTCTGGAACTCCACAATTGACTCGGACTCGAAAGCAAGAAGACTGATGACAGCCACATCCTCGAATCCTGTGCCACTGAGATAGTAGCCAGAAACAATACCATCACTGGTGATCACGACTGGAGCTGGATATCCCGGAGCAACAACTGAAGGGGCAAGTTCTTCCTCCACAATCACCTCTTCGGCAACTTCGGAAGCATCAGCAGAAGTAAATGCTTTGGGTCCAGTACAGAATCGGGTGTAGAATGAAGCTCCATCTGTGACAGCATTGAATAGTCCTTTGACTTTGGCGATATTCTCCGTGACGAGGGTGGTGCCGTTGGCGAAAGTGAATGTTGTGTTTGATCCAGGGTAGATATATCTAGGGCCTGGTTAGACGGGACTGAGAAGGGGTGCGGATAATTTACCTGATACGACCACCAGCTGAGAAGTAACCGTTTCCAACACCACCGGCAGTGAAAGCCTTCTCGTAGAACATGGTGTTGTAAGCTGCATCTGCATCCTGGTTGAAGGATGCCGTGAAAATGAAATCAGCCACATATTTCGATGCTTCGACTCCATTGATCTTGATCACTACAGAAGCCGTGGATGGAGAAGCGATTACGTCCTCTTCGAATTTGTCAGCCTGTATCAAAATTTGACGAAGTTGAACTTACCGTAGAGCTTGATCACAGGCAGAGAAGTTCCATCTTCACTGATTGAAACCAAGGATCTCTTCCTACCCCATTCAAACGCCTTCGTGAGTGCGTCTGGGTAAAAGACAAAATGACCATCGTGTCCTCTCGCGAATACCTGGTACAGATCTTCTTGAAACTCTGCAATTCAATCAGCCAATCATCCCCAAATCTCAGACCAGAAGATCATACCGTATTCATTTGAATACTTGTCAGCTTGAAGATTCGCCTTTACAGATGCTAGGTATCCAAAGATGTCATGTGGCGGGTAAAAGTAATCTGCCGGGGGGTTCTTCTTCCAGGCCGTATCTGAAACCATATCAGCAAACGGATATGGCTTGTTAGTGCTCGCTCTACTTACCACTTTGCCATTCAATGTAGGGTACCATGCTATCCACCAATTGAAGAGCGGCGGTCTTGTTCAGCGGGACGGAATTCAGGCAGTCATGAGCCAACTGAGCCGCCACTGTTGGTGTAGCTGTCGAAGGTTAGCTGGTGGGTGATCAGAATGGGAATTGACTCAACCTACCAGATGGAGAAGCTGCTCTTTGAACCGAAGACGAACTGCTCACAAGCGCACATGCTTGAGTCAAGCTTGCAGAGGCAGGCTTTGAGGTAGAAGTGACTGCGACAGAAGTGACAGAAGTAGGCTTGACCGAAGTCACAGTGACCGTGGAGACTGAAGCCGTAGTCACCGCGATACAATTGCATGCACTGGACAATCTTGCTGAAAGAGGAGCATTCTGATTGTCTTTGCAAGCACTGAGGGCGTATGATGGGATGGCGGTGGCAGCAACACTTCCTGCGGCGAAAGTGGCGCAGAATTCTCGCGCAGCTCCTAGACGACCCGGGCTTTGAGTTGCTCTCAATGCACGGAGACAATTGTCTGCTGCACAATCACCAGCGGCCAAAGTGGCGAGGAGGAGGGTGGTGAAGGCGTACTTCATGATGGGAAGAGGGAAGAACGAACGAACGAATGACTAGACTAGGACTGGAACTATACCACAGGGCATGAACTGCAAACGAGGGGAGTTCGATGCCTCAGCGGGTAGGTACTGTACCTACTCAGAGGATGGAGGGATTGGGGAGAGGAGGGGAAAGAGAAGAGACGAGGACGGAGGAGGAGGAGGAGGAGGAGGAGGAAGAAGAAGAAGAAAAAGAAGGGAGACCTCGTTTATACTCGACTAAAGTACCTGCCTACCTAGGTCGGGAAGGACTTCACTTTACGTTATGTGTGTTCCTTCCATTCATCTCATCTCATCCTGTCCTAGGTGGGTACCTATGCAGGTGTATGGCATGGATCACGATTCACGGCAGAATTCAACAGTCATCCATGTCCATCCACGTCCATACCACTTAGTACCTATCTACCCAGGTACTTGTCCACATCCATGTCGATATTCCAAGTTGGAAGGTCCTACACCTCACCCCGCCCTGAATCGCCAAGGGACCTTCTCAAAGCAGCATGGATCCATCGGTGGATGGACAAGCATTGCGGCTGTTCGCAGAACCCAGACGGCCGATCGGCAGTGCCAAGGAAGATAAGCTTGAATAGACGGTGTTGCTGCCGTTTGTGTGGAGGATGCACGAGAGGGAGATTTAATTTCCCCTGAAACGGTCATGTGTGATTGGTCGGTGGTGGTAGATATGCAGATGTGCAGATGTGCTTTGATACTTGTGCATAAGTCTGCATATTTCATGCCCATCCTCATAAGTAAACATGCTCAATGATCGTGAGACCAACGTCCCCAGGTGGGTGATTGGACGGGGACCTGCAGATGAATCAAATTAAATTCGCCAACGAGATTCATTCTCCTCACTTCACTCACGGGAACAGGCAGGAAGGAAACTTGCATTGCAGGTATGAGTACAGTAGGCAGGCAGCGGTCAGGTATGCAGCTACCCCTCGAATCTCGACAACATTCCGGTCCACAGGTACCGTACGTATAGCGATGTACGAGTAATTTGCTCACTCCTTCCTCCCTGCATAGAGGCTGATCCGTGATGGGAAGGTCGGTGGCGATGTTGACTTGACAGACGTGGAGTTTCCCTCCGCGTACAGTGAAAAAAGGGAGCGGCACTTCAACTCCGGGTGGCGCTCAAGCTCAACGGCCAAGCTAAGCCACACTTTAAATCCTAGTCACATGATGGCTTGGGTACTTTGGGAATACCTCACTTACACGAGACGTCTTGGGTAAACGACCCAGAAAGGAAAGAAAGTCTTGACCTTGCTGAATGGCAAGTAGGGTGTTTATCCAAATCTACAGATAGGTTCTTGGTAGTGTTCGTAGTGCTGGGAGAAGCGAAAGGACAGAATGGAGATTTTCCGGCTAAACAATGAGCCTCTCTGACCTGACCACCTGATGTTTATATTTTTATTTTTATTTTTATACCTTCTCCTGATTTATATGTTGATCACGGCTTGATATGAGGTAATTGAGCAACAAAGAGATAGAAATAAGGAAGCAGGGGGGGTAATGAAGAACTTCTTATCAATTGTGTCGTCGGTTTGCTGCTGATGCGAATTCCAAATCCCATCACCATTCCCCATCCCCCACCCTCCACCCTCCACAACATTACTATTTCAGTGCGAGGCATCGCGTTTTTGACAATTATTTTTCATGCTATTACATTATCTCTAAACTACCACTCTACGCTTTAGCTCCTACAAGACCGGATTCACAAGGTATCTGTCCAAGAGGTACGCACCACCATTCATTGTCTGTGTGTTGTCTTTGAACCCACTAGACCCCAACATCAAGCCCTGCTTCATCAATCCTACAGAACCATATCTCCAAATCAGGAACATAACTGTTCAGCATCGTAAGGCTCCTTACCAGAACATTCTCTCCACCAACTGTCTTACAAAAGCTGTACAGTACATGCCTCAAGACACAACGCAAGACATCCGTTTGAATCGAGTAGGAGAACTAGGTTTAGAAACCTCAGAAGCTTCAGGTACATCTGCAGGAGCAACAGCGAGAGAACCCAGAAAGCTATCCAAGATCCATGCTCCCTGCGCAATCGGCGGGCTCGAATCTGCTGGCTCGGCGGCTTGCTGAGTCTGTGGACTCTGGGTCTCTGAAGCCACTGAGGGAGTTTGGGCGCCCTTCGATGTCTGAGAAGACTGGATAGCTTGGCTCGGAATTTGAATAGCCAGAGGAGTTTCAACGGACCCTGGAATCTCGACTGGGTCTGTGGCTTGCATCTGGATAGGAGTGTCTAACTCTTTCGTTCCGAGATTGGAATCGCTGAGAGCTCCGTCTTGAGATACGATACCAGAACCTCCCACCGGCTTGAATATTTTGTCGAATTCGTTGATCAAAGTCTTTTCAGCTCTTTCAGAGAGAGACTCAGAGAGAGACTCTTTGGTATCAATACCCCCCGTAACGGGGTCTTTAGTCGTATCTGGAGATCTTGCTGAAGTTACCCCCTTGTCGTGGCTAGCGATATGGGTATGAGAACATCCAACTGCTACGTTCGGGAGGGGCTTGATGGTTGAAGCTTCGGGTGAAGCAACAGGCACCTCTGCATCAACAGCTATAAACTCATTAGTGCGTCCAATCTTCCTCCGTACTCCACCTTCTGCATCATCAACAGCTTTTCTCTTCCCTTTCGCAGGAGTGACTCTCGGTCCTTGTTCTAGCCCTCCGTCATGCGTCATCTGTCTCTTTAGCATTTCTGCCTCGTGCCATTCAACCAACTGGCCTTCTTGTCGTCGGAGTATATCCCTCTTCTCTTGTTCAGTGGTGCTAGGATTCAGAGATGCCATCTCGTGAGCGTGGCGCTTGTAAAGAGCACTACACGAGATCTGAACAGGCCGAACATAAGAACTTGGATCACCCCGACCATCTGATCGTCCCTTGTCTCTGTATCCACCTCTCTCCGGCGTGTTCACATCCCTCCGTTCACCCACTACTCCTCTACTTCTGCCCCCTCCCCCGTGTCCTTGAGTACCCTTCTCCTCTCCACCCCTCCGACTTACAGCCTCTCTCAACGGCAAAGCAGCATGCCATTCATCCCACTCATCTCGATGTCTCCTAGCCACTTCAGCACGTTCCTGTGCAGTAGTATTCTCATCCAACCATCTCCATTCACGCTTATGCCGACATCGAAGAGCACTAATCAACAACAAGGTATGATGAACAGCGTTTCTCGGATCAACCCGGCACTCCATTCCTGGCGCACCAGGAGTTGAAACATCCAATCCACCAGCACCGCTGGAAACTTCTCTTCCCCGCTGCACAATCGAACCTTCAACCAAGATATCTTCATCCCTGCCTTTCCCATCCGTCTGTTCTGTACCGCCCTGGGTCAGGACTAATCTCACACCAGCAGTAACACCTCTCAACCCCTTCCTCCTCCTAACCTCCTCAATATCCACCATCCCCCCAATCTTCAACATCTTCATAAACTCCACACATCCAGCTCTCCCATCTTCTTTCTCCTTTTCA
Organism: Cadophora sp. M221; assembly: GCA_017366145.1. NCBI lineage: Eukaryota > Fungi > Ascomycota > Leotiomycetes > Helotiales > Ploettnerulaceae > Cadophora > Cadophora sp. M221. The sequence continues at coordinate 163,332 of JAFJYG010000003.1, read as the reverse complement.
ACTTGTTTCTTCTCCAATTCAACTCGATCCCGCCAATGATCATCCCCCATCTTCTCTAGCATTTTCGACTTTTCCAAACCCCGGATATCAGGTAGTTCCCGTTTATCCTTGGATTGGATGCCGTTATTTTCGTATTCGATGATCTTGTTGAAATCAAGTCCGTGACGGTTAGCCAGGAGACGCTCGTGGTTCTCTCTTTGCTTGTTTACTTGTTTAGAGGGTTCGTGGAAGTCGATGGTGAAGAATGGGTTTGGGTGATTGGCCGGGATTGATATACTGCCCAATTGAGAAGCCAATGATGTCGAAGCATGTGATGAGGACGGTACTTCTTGAGTGGTAGATGAAACTACCATGCTTTGTTGTCTGGCCTCTGGGTTTGGGGGGTTCTGGCTGTTCTGTCCAACTGCTTTGTGGGTACCTCTGGGACCTGAAGGGGGTTCTTTAGATGCTTCATTGAGATTATCTTTGACATGCATCTTAGAATTGTCTCTAGGAATGTTTCTTCCAGAATCGATGCCGGTGATTTCACCAGTCCCTCTGTGACAACTTCCAGACATATCCACCAAAGTCGGCTTAAGGGGCAGCTTGGTTCCTAGCTTTTCCTCTGCCACTCCCACGTTCTTGATTCTCTTCGGAGGTATCACCGGTAGCACTCCTCGTCCCTGATGGTTTTCATGTCCCGAGGCTTGCTTAGCGCTCTGAGGCTGAGGAGGCTTGGTATTTTCTCTCAGTAGCACCGTCTCTTCTTGGGAAATGTCCCATCCATTCCGCAGTCTCATCAACCTTGGAGCCGATGGTGGGCGAGGGCGTGGACCTGTTGGAATCGAAATTGGATTCGGACTGGCCATGGCTTTTTTTTGGGCCAGCAGACTCTGCTTTGGTGTGAGGCTGATGGGTTTGGCAGCTGCAACAGGGAGATCTCTGCTTCTCTTCTTTTCATGCAAGAGATCTTCGGAGATCTTGTCGAGGAAGGCATCTGCCTCGTCAAGGGCAGAACCACCTTCAACCTCTCCATCGTTCTCGTTCTCCATCTCTGCACAATGACCCACCTGCAACTCCCCAAAATCGAAATTTGGATTCAGATGTCCCCATTGGTGCATCGGTGGTACCGCAATTCCTCTCGCAGCGTCCGCAGAAACTCGCATGAAAGCCGCTCTCTGCATGTTTGCATGCGCCGAAAACTGATCCATCATGAACGATCCTGGATTCATATACATAGTATGCTGGAAGAAGGGGATCATTTGCTGTTGATATTGTGCAGCATCCCCCCATGTCATGGCATTTGTTTGATGCTGTTGAAAAGCGACATCCGGACCTGGCAGGCTGCCACTCGGTGTGCGACTTGGTGTCTTGGAAGGTGTTGCTGGTGGACGCGATGGTGTCTGCGTATCGACCCATGAGGGGATCCTCTGCGGCTTCTCTTCTTCTTTCACCATCTTGTCGAAATCGTGTGTGATTTGTGCACGACTGGAGTTGTTGAGGCTCCGTGGTATTTATTTACTTCTGCGGCAATCTCCTCGTGACTTAACCGAGATACGCTAATGAAATATCACAAAGCAGTCCGGTTGGGGACGCCAGAGTGCCTGGGTAGAAAGATAGTTTTATGTAAATTTGAGCTCTTCGTTTAGATGGTCTGCTGCAGTATCCATCTATTGAAGAAATGTGGAAGGTTTTGTCATAGCCAAGACTCTGCTTGCAATTTGGAAGTAAACATTGAGACACCAGGCCGATCCATCGTCAAATACATCGAATCCTCCATGGATGCATTACATTCCATCTAAGGGAAAAGTCACACATTTAGTTTGAAATGTCAAATCTCTCATCACCCCCTACTTCCCAAAGACCAGAGCTCCTTGAATCGACTCCCCTCCGTCTCAACCAGCACTTTCGGCTCCCCAGCCTCCACAACACCCCCCTTCTCCATGACAACCACGGTGTCGAATCCCATCACCATCTCCAAACGATGGCTTACCATGATAATAGTATAACTCCTAAATTCATCATGTATGATCCGTTGCATAGCCCGGTCTGTTTCTCGGTCAACATTAGAGCTAACTTCATCCAATAGCAAAATCCCGCCAGGTCGACCACCACGAGCAGCCCCGAACTCCGATGTGAAATCTCGAGAGCGGATTCGAGCTCGTAGAACTGCACGAGCCAGACTGAACAGCTGTTTCTGGCCTTGGGAGAGCATCTCTACTGACATCCCGGATTCCAAACCTCCGCGCTGCGCAATCACAGACCATAAGCCAACAATCTCCAGCACAACCTGGCATTCCTCTGGTGTTGATTTATTGAACGGATCGAGATTCAGCTTGAAAGATGTCCCATCAGGGAGGAAGACCGGATCTTGAGGTATAGCAATGATTCTCTCCCGTAGGGTAGAGCGGTCGATTTGATGCAGATGAATATCATCAATGACGATGTTCTTCGAACAAGACGTCAAAGGATCCAGAAGACGCAGGAGGAGGAGGATCACAGAAGATTTCCCACTTCCGCTCCTCCCACAAATCGCCACTTTCTCTCCCGGTCGAATAAACAAATTCAAATCCTTGATAGCAAGACTCGCCTCATCTCCAGTACCAGCATACGAGGCCAATACACCACTAATCTGAATCGCACCTCTCATCGGCCACTCCCTTGGCGGAATCACATTCTCACCCTCCGCACTCTCAGGCCTAACATTCTGGCTGAAATTCTTCAATCTAGTAACCGCACCAATCGACGTCTCGATCTGCGTGAACCATCGAATGATGTAATTCAGCACGTCCCCAAATGTCATGAGTGTTACCAAACTGGCTCCCGTAAACCCGCTGCTTGCTCGTAGTTGTGTGGCTAAAGTAACGACGCCTACTGCGAGGAGCATCACGAGGATCTGGAGGGTGAATAGGAGCCAGCGCTGCACCATGGCTAGCAAGTACGCTGGTCTTTGGGATGTATTGAGAAGACAATTGTTGGTTTCGATTCCGTCTTGAACCCATCCGAAAGCTCGGAATGTGGCTACGTCTTTGATGGTATCTAGAAAATGAGTGCTACTTACGTCAGTTGCCCTGCCTTGATCATTCCCCTGCTTGGTATCGCCAGACGAATAACTTACTACAATGGACTCTTAGCCTCGAGATCTAAGAAACGAAGCTGCCGTGATGTGCGAAGATAAAATTTCTGAATGCCCCACAGAATGACGAAAAGGACTGGATAGCTCAGAGCCAGCCAAGGGGAAGCAGTAGCAATCACAGCCCCCATACCGATAGCATTACAAAAATCCAAAGCCAGATTCGTTACCGCGACAGGCAGTTCGTTATCAATGAGCGTCATATCCTGAGAGAAGAGATTCGTCACAAGTCCCGTATCCGTACTAGTGAAAAATCCCAGAGGTGCAGCGATGAGAGTGCTCAAAGCTGCCTTGTGGAGTTTCGATCCGGACACCAAGACCATTGTTCTGTAGCAGATGAGGAAAACGAAGAAGACGGATCCTACATAGCATATCTGGAACAGTGCATAGAGGCCAACGTAGAAAGCTTTGGATCTGGATGGGTGCGGGGACGAAACATCTTTTGACCAAAATTCGAGCCAGATATTGCCCCAGTTGTAGAAGAATCCCCAGCCCAGCCCAAAAACTATGAATGCCGTGATGGAGGTTTTTCCTAGGCTGCCGAGGTAGTACTTGTATACTGTAGAGTCTCCAATCATTCTCTTTTTTTCATCATCATGGCCAGACATAGGTTGTTTTGGTGTTGTTGCAATAGGTGCTGCTTGGACTTTGAATTTCATACTCTCATCCATCATGACAGTTGATGCTGTGTCAACCGAAACGCGATCCTTCGATGCGGATATTCCCAAGCTGTGGATGTACTGTTCATTTGAAAGAAGATCCTTGAACGAGCCCTGTTCGGCAATTGTCCCATCGGACGCCAAAGCCACGATGTGATCTGCAGATGGTAGATGCCGAATCGTATGTGTGCATAGCATACAAGTTGCGTTTCGCTTTCGAATGAGCCCATCTAGCCCAAAGACTCGACGGAACACTTGATCTTCGGTATCTGCGTCGAGTCCGCTCAGAATGTCGTCGAAGATGTAGAAGTTGGTGTCCAGGTACAATGCTCTCGCCATCGAAACTCGTTGCTTTTGGCCGCCACTCAACGATATCCCGTCGCTTCCGATTATCGTTTCATCGCCTTTGGGCAGCATCGCAAAATCTAGCTCAAGCATTGTCGCACGAATCGCTTCTTCATATCTTGATTCTTGAAAGTTGGAAAACCCGATGATGTTGTTTTTGATTGAGATGTTGGAGAGATACGGCACTTGATCGCAGTACCCTATTCGGCGAGAAACAGTCCTCGAATCTATAATGACTTGGCCTTCGACGACTGGGACTTCCCCGAGAAGAGCTTTGCACAAAGTGGATTTACCCGACCCCACTGGTCCAACGACAAGTGTGAGTTGTGATGTAGGGATACAGAGGTTGATCCTGTTCAATGTCATCTTGCCAGATTCCCACCCAAAGGAACCGTTGGTTATTGACACGGCATATCCGAACTTTATTTGAGTCTCGTCATGGGATTCCCCGATGGTCTCGGCGTTATATCTTGGAGTGCGATAGTCAGTCCTTGGATCTTGTTCCAGGAACTCTTGTATTCTCTCCAGACAAGTGAACGCTGCCAGGAGATCCGGGGTATTCTGAAAAATGTACGAGAGAGTATCCGCAAGAAGCAACAAGTAAGACATCGAGGTGAATATAGTCGTGGAATTAAGAGTTCGAGACGTGACCGCGAAAGTCATGACGGGGCATAGAGCAATGGGGAGGAAGCCGAACGTTATTGCAATAACGTAGACAGAGCGGAATCTCGACGCAGCCTTCAACTCATCCACCCTCATTGCTTGGATCAGGTCCTCTACCGGAGCAGCAAGGCCAGAAATCTTCAAATGCTTCATGTTGGAAATGACATTCGCCGTCAACCCGACTCGTTTCTGGATTTTCTGCATCCAAATTTTTTGTCTCTCTCCCGTGTAGCGGTTTGCAAATGCACCCCCAATAACACAGCAGAGGACCACGATGAGAGGTGCTGCAACAGCCGCTCCTAGTTGACGCTGAAGAAGCCAGCTTGCGAGCGCTACTTCAACAGAGTTTCCCCAGAATTCGTGAAGGTTCAAGAATCCAACTCTGACACGCTCGACATCGGCGCTCATCAATGTGACAGCCACAGATTCACCAGACGAGTTCAACTTCATCTCTGTCGTCTTCAGGTATATCGCTGCTCCGAGTGCCCCTCGACATTTGCATAATGTCCGCTCGTGGAAATACCAGTAAAAAGACGTTGAGACCGCGATTCCCATGTATATCAAGAATGTGGCTCCAATCAAACCATATCCGAAGTTGCTTGGTGACTCTTGGTCCGACTTTTGCAGGTAGCCTAACAGAGTGTTGATGAGGAATGGCTGGCAGAACCGGAAAGCAATGAGTCCAACACGAGGGACCACAGGGAGCAGGAGGGACATAGACAATGTTTGTGAAAGTGCTTTCGCAAGTCCGAGGCCATATCTTTTGCCTTTGGTTTTCGAATTCTGAAGATAATGTATGAGCTTTAGTTGAGAATCCTCTGTTGCTAGTCTCCGATCTAGAGTGAAGAGGTCTTCGAGTGTCAGAACCGTCCGGTAGCCATTCCAAAAAATGCGGTATAACCAAGTATAAGCAGCAAGGCCGAAAATCCCAGTAGTTTCTTCAGGACTGTGCTGCCCAGAATCCCACTGCACATTGCCTGACTTTTGTTTGGACTCGAGGAAGAGAAGAACCACCTTAGCTACGATGCTGGTGGTAAACAATCGGCAGAACACAACACCCCCAGAACTGACTGCAACTAACCAGAGAGTTCTAGCTCGAACAACATCGAAGAGGGTCGTAAGCAGGAGGAATATTTGTATCAGTGCGGATGGGCGTGGTGACCGTGTGTGTTCAAGTCCCGACAGAGCTGCAATAGAAAGCGCCGAAATGAATGATAGAGCGGTCGTGGATTTGAACGCTGCATTCAAATTACTTGAACGGGCGCAACTAATCACCAATGCTAAATTTATGGCACCGATCGTAAGAGCAGACGCCTAGACCAAGTTTAGCTAAATGCCGTCTACCGGAAAGTTACTGTCATACCAATTTGCCGCATGCTGTGAAGCACCATTGGACAACTTTTGGATGTCGAAGAAGAACTAAAACTCTGGGTATAGCAAGAACAGCAAAAATTGAGCTTGGGATCAACGAGAAGAAAATGTTCTCGAATCGTATTGTGAAATCAAAGTCGTCTCGGCAGCCGCGAACTGCAGGTCCAAATGACCTATCATCTTGACATCCCGAGAAGTCCATGCTTACGATCAGTCAATCGAGTCTCAATCAGCAGCATTAAAGATCTTTGGATGCTATAAACCATAGCGTATCAAGCCAACGGAACATTTGGAAACTTGTAAATGCTTCCCGGATCTCCAGAACTGCAGACATCAGGCTGTTTGAAAATAAACTTTTGAGGTAATATGCATTGGGACACTCGATCTTCTCAAATCAAGATGCTCGTTATTGTACTTACAAGCAATCCTAGGCTAGACCGCTGAACTAATGTCTCTTGGCAAGAGATGGAAGCTTCCCCGAGACACTTGTCTAGTTTCCCCGGAGGCACAGTCCAGTTGTCTCCACCAGCGGCTGTCAAATCAATATCTTAACCGCGATAACCTCGTAAGCTCACCCCACCCTCCTGCTCTTTTGCCAAACCCCATAAGTTGCAAAACTATGATTGTGGCTCTATGGCCGAGCCAAGATAAGCCCTAAAGCACGACAACAAATGCAGGTCGACTTAGCCAAGATTGCGATAACGGATGAAGCTGTCGACAACGATGAAGATGGCGAAGCAACGAATCTGTGCCGCCTTTTCACAGAAGAAAGTTCGTTTTTATATGGTAGGTTCTTTGAGAACCACGAGCGTGGGTGCTCAGAATTTGTACCACCTTCCCAAAACGATGCAATGACGGAGATGATCCCCATTGTCTCAGGTTGAAGATTTTTGCCGCTGATGAAACTCTCCCAATCACAACACTGACCAAAGAAACGTAGAGAACCCCGGGGGTCAAAAAATTATATTGACTGGCGAATACTTGAACTAGAAGTACAAGGCTTCCTAACGTGGCCCATACCGACGAAACTCTACAAACTGTGCCTTGAATCTGCAGCGGGTTGCCGGGCGGCCAGATGCACGACCTCAATGACAACGACAAGGATTGAGATCCCCGAGCCCACTGGATGGCGATAAATGTCCCATCTGCAGGCTCTCCAAACTATTTGTATAACGGGAACATTTTAACTTGTCCATCGGTACGGTCCGCACAGCTTTATCGACGTTGGACGTAGACTCTGTCCAGATCAAATCTGCTGGTCATCACGCTGGTCCAGATCTTTGCCTCCCAAGCGCAGCCTTCAACAAACGATTACTACCTCTTGAATGAGGACAAATCTGAGCGCTATGTTCCAGTGATGGCTTATCAAAACCGGCCTTCATATCACCTTATCTTGCCTCTCGGTTTCGAATGCAGCTGCGGCAACCCGCAGTTCAATCACTCGTTCTTTGACACCAGGCTACAAAACCTCCATCTTAAGAAATGGCACAAGACGGTACAGATACAAGCGAGAAGTTTCAGCGGATGCTCCGGTGGAGTACAAACCTGGCTCCACCTGTCTAAACCCCTGTACACACTTATCAAAGCACAGGTGACCCAACACCCTGACTCCCAGGCAGCATCTTCTTCGGATGGGGATCTCACTTATGCTGAGCTTGATGTTTTTTCGAATCGTTTAGCGAGTAAACTCAGGAATGAAGGTGTTGGGCCGGAGGTGGTTGTTCCAGTTGCTTTTGGGAAGTCTCCATAGGTCATCTGCTGTGTTGAAAGGAGTGCTGTAAATAGTTGAATGAGAAAACGGACTCAGCCGATTGCCAAGGCAGCACGTCTCATCCTAGGCCCAAGCTCCTTCGCTGCTTCTCCAACGGGGAGTAATATCCAGAGCAACAAGATAATCACCGTGTTAACAAACCTAGAAAGTCCCTTGAAATCCCGTTCCTCGTCAACTATTGACTACACTGGTTGAAAGCAGGAGGCGCTTTTCTCTTTTTGGACACTTCTCAGCCAATCGCTCGATTGAAGTCCATTGTGGAGCAAACTGGTGCTCAATTGGCCCTTTCATCTTCGACGTTCATCAATTGTAGAGATTTGATTGACCAAATGGTTGTGGTCGACGACGACAGCCTTTCTATACTTGGTGCCGACCAATCTTCATCAATTGTCAAGCCCAGAAATGCAGCCTACTACATCTTCACTTCCGGCAGCACTGGGAGCCCAAAAGGTGTCACCAGTAAGTACTCTCGCCTTCGCTAGTGAGCAATCTAGCTCTAGAAAAGGCTTCTACTCTCGAAAAATTGATCTGAGGTGGGGGGGTGGAGGGAGTTGCCCCGCTGCATTGGCAAACTACTGGGCACCAATGTGTTTTGTGATATTGGAGAGGTAGGTGAACTTTAATTCAAGGTCCAAATGTTGCTCGAGGATACTTGAATGATCAAATGCGAACTGACTGGCAATTCTTCCATGATCTGGCGTGGATGCCAAAACTCAGCGGCGTTAAACTCGGAACCTCTATAAAGAGCATACCGAATTGGATATTTGGCCAAATTCACAGACGACGGAAGACTGTGCTGGGTTGGAAGAGTCGTTAATCAGGTGAAAATTCGAGGTCAACGACTGGAAGTCGAGGAAGTCGAAAAGTGACTGCATGACTGCTTGGACGAACTGGGCGTCGAATTGAGACAAGTTGTGGTCGACGCGGTGACCCTCCCTGGTATGGTAAATAAGCAACTTCTTGTAATTTTATGTTTAAGAACAGAGGACTCGGTTAGATATCTGGAGTGGGATACGAACGACTCCTCAAGTCCCGCTATACGTACAAGTTCGGAACAGTAGATACGGATTTTGGCAATTGTGTGGAAGCTTAAAACTATTATAAAAATATTTATTTTAATACATGCAATTTCTTTTATTTGTAATAATAACAACTATAATTACTTTTAATATATATGCTAATATTGTAGCGATATGATAACATAATATAAACCTTTAATCTTAACCCTAATTATCACTAAGTTGCTATCAGCGGCAACTTGCGTATATTGGAAGACTTGCGAGGCTGCCACCAAGACTACGCGTCACCGTGTATATAATAACCCCCATCTTCTCTCCGAATTAGCTATTAGGAGAATCAGATCACTCAGTCCCCTCACCCCTACCGCCTACTAGCAAGTTGACATCTAGTGTCTATTTCTCTTACTCCCTGTCATCATTTTCTTCATCAATTGACATAAGCCCACCACCACGACCCGTCGTCTCAGCCAATTGCCCCTCCAAGCTCGCGATCTCGGTCTCCATCAGAGCTGGGTCAGCGCAAGTTTTCGCCTTATCGAAATCAATGAGGACAACCTGCTCATTCGGGCTAATGATGAAGTTGTACTTGTTATAATCCCCATGCACAAACCGAGCCAGTCGGTACCTTCGCCTTACTATTGTAAAGACTAGCTTCGGAATGTACAACATCCCAGGTATGCTTTTGTACCAGTGGACAATCTAGGACGAGTGGGTGCGGTGGGAGTATAACATACATCTTGTGCTTCATGGGGGCCACTCGGATAGAACCCATTCTAAAGTGTCATGCAGGGAGCCCGTCAGAACCTAGCTGCTTGAAATAACCACAGCGGCGAGTGAGCTCTGGCTCATTGACAGGTCGCGTTCCCCCTTCGCTCTCAGCCCAGAGATGCTGTGCTTCGACACATCGTGAGAAGTGAGACAAGAAACCCCGTGTAGAAAAAGTCCGGTATCGATCATCCGAATCACCGTGGAGAAGTTCTAGACGAACTTGGCAGCCTTTGCAGCTGATACCACGCTCGAGTTTGGCATTCTCCAAACAGTAGCACAGATATGCCGTAGCTGCCATAAAGCGTTGATCTGATTGCTCTCTGCGGCTTCTCAAATTTCGAGTCGCGTCTTCTTTAATAACCCTGGTGGCAAGAAGCACTTGGGTGGCCTTCTCCTCAAATATTAGATGCTTTGGTCGTCTCGCTGGGGCTTCCATCATGTTATAGATGCCAGGCATGGTCCGCAAACTTGGTCCCGATAGGCGCTCGAGTCAATTCGGAGATATAATTATGTGCGAGTTTGGCGAAAGCAGATGGAGGGAGATCGCGGTAGTGGGCTGAAGACTGGAGGCAATCGAAACAGCATCTCTCCGCGGTGAAGAGGAACAAGAGCCCTCCAAAAGCCCCACAAGTTGAGCATTTGTCCGTTACGAGAGGCCGGTAGAGGTCGTCAATGGTAAAGCAGTGAGCAAGCTCGGCGCGCAATAGACCTCGCAGGCCCTCAAAGCCATGCTTGGAGACCAGTTCGTATTCGCGGAGTCCGGTTGATAGGACACGAGCTCGCCGGTTGACTTGACGGAAGTAGAAGAAAGAACGAATGTCGAGGCTACGGAGGACCATCGACATGAGTTTCGCGGGGAGACGATCCAAGGTCCCAAGCTCAGCGGTCGGCAATTTCTCGAAGGCTTCCTGAAGAGATGCCTGGGCTGACTGCATGTCATGTGGGCGCGAATGGACGATGACGAGGTCAAGTCTCGTCGGTGATACGAACATACTCGAAGGATCGCGTCAACATGTGTCTCAACATTCACAAGAACATCTATACTGTTCATTTTTGCCGTCGGAGGAGTTTCTGTAATTTATGTGTTGTGATGGCACTGTCAAGTAGTGATGCTGCTCGAGCGCCCTAAGGTTATCCGCACGTGGAGAATCACGTGGCGCCGAGACCGTGACCACCATCTTGGTATGCTCAACAACAATATATATACCTGTGCGCTAGCTAGCTACCACGACCCTGAAAGTTCTTCTCTTTAATTATATTTCCTTTTAATTGAAACTGCTTTAATATTAAAGCACTACGTGCTTCAACTAAAGGATGCTCTAACCCCACCCCTTAAACTCTCTTTCGGACCCCCCTTTCGCCTTCGTGATATGGGAGAGGATTCTTCAGACAGTTTCCTTGTCGATGCCGGTAGACCATTCAAAGAACTGCTCAAGATGGTAGATTTTGCGGAGACCAAGCTCAAATCATTTCTGCCTAGTTACATGAGACCATCAATAAGTCCAAGCAGACCTTTGATACTTGGCCTGCAACTAACCGAGTAGGAATATTTTCCGGCTCGCAGCGTACCACTGACAGCTTGTGGTTTGTTCGGTTGACCAACAGAGACTTGAGCTTTTGGGGGCATCTCTTACACCTATCCGGCCACTCAACTTAGACCGCCATGCAGCAGATCTGGAATCAAGAGCACCCTTGACAATGATGGAGAGACGAATTTCGGAGCTGTGGAAACTTTACTTGAAGTTGACGATGTCGGGGGCGAAGACAACTTTTTCCAGCTTGGCGGTGGCAGTGTGCTTGCATTGAGGTTGGTTTCTATGGCTGGGAGCAAGGGGCTCACTTTGACAGTCAGCGGGATTTTCAATAAACCAACATTGAGAGAAATTGCTTCAACAGTACGACATAAAACTGATACCGCCGATATCGCACCATTTGCACTGCTGCCAGGTCTTGACATAACGAATCTCCGCCGCCAAGCTGCCTCTCAGTACAATATGGAGCCACACAAGATCGAGGACATCTATCCCTGCTCGTTTTTCCAACTCCATTATGTTACTGGATACCCAGAAGCATGCAGTGACCCAAAAGTGGACCCGTGGCTTTGGAAATCCCAAGGTGCTTACTCAATTCCACCATGTCTCGACCTCAACAGATTTCAGGACGTCTGGAACATGGCAGTTCAAAGACATCCGGTTCTTCGAACACGACTGATCCATACACCATCGGGTATCTTTCAAGTTGTGCTGAAGTCATGCAAGCCAGCGAAGTGGAACATCGACACCGATCTGACGGAGTATCTCCTTAATGATCAAGTGGACTACATGACATTTGGCGAGGAACTTCTCCGTCTCGGAATCGTCAAATCTGAGGATTCAAATAAATGATTTTTTTTTATCTCCACTGCCCAGCACGTTATATACGAGGCTTTTATGCGGAGCATGCTATTTAAAGAGGTTGAAGCTGCTTACTTCAAGGGGTAATTTCCTGATACGACTCTCCCAAGGATAAACAAATGCATCAGCTACATTACACAAACAGACAAGCAAGCTGCGACAAAATTCTGGACTTTATATCTAGAAGAAGCTGCAACCAAATTACTGCTCAATAGCGTGAATACATGTGGTGGCGTGCTACAGGTGGCTGAGAAGAGAATGACGACGGCCAGTGTGAAGCCGTCGCAGCAAAGCTTGGCAGAAGTCACATTGCCAACAATCATCGAAGTCGCCAGTGCCCTTGCAATTGCACATGAAGTGGGGTGCCGCGATGTAGTGTTCTATTCTGATCGATCTGGTCGAAATCTCCCTGTGGACGGCATCCAAGACCTCATTGGACCGACGACCCTCTTTCTTCCCGAAGCAGAGGATACGTGATCTGCTCCGTCAGTCCCAGAACATCAAGAGTGCCATGACACCTCACGAACATTTTGGGTTTTGGGAGCTAAGAGAGATGGATCATCTGAAAGCTATGTTGAGGAATTTTCTGAATATAAACATCACTTCGAAGGGGATAGCGCCGAGTAGTAAAGGATGGGGATTGGAACTTCAAAGTTCTCATCTGACACTTTGCGGTGACCCTTTCGGGATCAACGTGAATCTACATGATGACAGAATTGATGGGTTGATATATTTCGATGAACGATTCATTTCCGTGGAGAAATTCCAGAGACTACTGGAAGATATCAGGCTTGTTTTCTTAGAACTCGTCAATGCGGACGATGGAGCGGCTATCGCGGGAATATTCGGGTCCCTAACAAATGGCCGAGTATTATGAGCAAAGAAAACGAGGAGAGTGAATCATGGCCAAATTTCCAAGCTTACTCCACATTGCTGACCCCTTTTGTGAACGAGGACCTGGATCAACCCATACCCAACCACCAAAATATCGCCCAGGGGGCTGCGAGGATTAGCCGAGAGAACTCGCAGCACTGATTGGCCAATTATTTCGCTTCCTCAAAGCCTCGAGGGCGAGTAGCAGTCAACAGTCCTCCCTTTACATCAAGGCATCATTTTTCTCTCAGTACCACTAAGACCATCTCGCACTTAACATACTTGTGCATCCGTCCCCAAATTCTTGAGAGTTTATAAGCATGTTCCAAACGAAGGGGTCTATCAGACGAGCCAGGATTGCGAATCGACCTAGCTCCGGAAACCCACAAGGCATAATATATGCGACTATTGCGTAATACCCCAACAACCTATGATAGGAACTTCTCCGCGAAATACACTGCAAAATCCAAAAGATAACGATATCCACTATCAGGGTAGTGGCGATTGTTTCGGACTTCAACGCCAGAGTGGGATCTGGTGGTCAGGACTTTTCGTCTTGCGTAATTGTGCCCAGCGATGAGAACACTTCTTGGCATCCCTGTCAATATCAGACTCTGTAGTACAAGTACAGCCGCACTTGTCTTGGTTTTGCTTTTACAGGTATCAACCATCAAGCCAATTTATTACAAAGACACTATGGGACGGCCCGACGACGACATTCGGCCAATTGGCATCGACGAAGAAGCTGCACGCAACGACTCCCAGGAGCAATTGGTGGCTAGGTCCAGAACTTGGAAAAGCTATGTTTGGGATACATGGGAACTTCCAAAAGAAGAGAGATGGCTTCTATTCAAGGTCGATGCCTTCGTGTTGACCTTTGCCTCAGTAAGTGTCGCAATTATGGTCGAAGCTTTTGCCAATGTCGACATCCTGACCTCCCCAATCTAGATTGGTTACTTCCTCAAGAATCTCGATCAAACAAACGTGAACAACGCTTTTCTCAGTGGCATGAAAGAGGATCTCAACATGTATGGCAATGAACTTGTCACTTCCGTCTCAATTTGGACCGTTGGATATGTCATAGGTCAAATCCGTATGTCTCCACCCCAAAGCGGCACAGGCGTGAGCTTGTTTGAGGCGATGCTTGCATCACTTTTACTAACATTTCTGAAGCTTCTAACCTGCTGCTGACTCGTATCTCCCCGCGATGGGTCATTCCCTCGTTGGAAGTTGGGTGGGGAATTGCTACGATCTGTACTTCACGAGTCTCAAACTACAAGTCACTCTACGCACTTCGATTCCTGGTTGGACTTTTTGAGTAAGAATACAACCAATTCTAGAATAATTAGATGCTAACTATTTCCTAGGTCTGGATTCTACCCAGGAATTCATTACATGCTCGGATCATGGTACACGCCACGCGAGATCGGAAAGCGGGCAATGATTTTCTGGCTTGCTGGATCCATCGGTTCGATGTTCAGTGGTTTCTTGCAAGCAGCGGCATACAAGAATTTGAATGGCGTTCACGGCCATGAAGGTTGGAGATGGCTGTTTATCATCGATGGAATCATTACGATTCCTCTGGCTGTTATGGGCTACGCATTCTTTCCTAATCTTCCTCAGGGCGGTGTCAAAACGTGGTGGACTACCCAGAAAGAGCACGAGTTGTCGATTTCCCGACTGAAAGCGGTAGGACGTGCAGGAAAACAACCTTGGACCCGCGCCAAGGCTAAGAGAATTGCTCTCAGCTGGCACACTTATGTCCTTCGTCAGTGTTCCAATCTATCCCTGAAAATGCTTTCTAACATCCCCCAGCTATGCTGTACGTCATTTGGAACAATGCAAATGCACAGCCGGCCATGGGTTTCTGGCTGAAGAGTTTCAACTCAAAGACCAACCCTCCTGTACCGGGAGTTACCTTTTCGGTTCCTGAGATCAATAACTGTAAGTTTCAGAAAAGGCCACCGCATCTGATACATGCTGAGACCACATATAGTGCCGCTGGTTACCACCGGAATATTTGTGGTGATGTCTCTAGCTTGGGCATGGCTTGACGATGGACCACTCCGCGCAAGACGTTATCCGTTCATATATCTTGGAGCTGTCATTAGCGTGAGCCGTATTCCTTATTCTCATCTCGCAGATCTCCCAACGGCCTCCAATATTTGCTTGTAAACTAACAACTTCCGAACGTAGATGATATTCTCCATCTTGTTACGTCAACTGCCTCTATATTCGAACTTATTCCAGCGCAAAATGATATATTGGTTCGCGAACATTGGAGTAAGTACCGATTCTTGACTCAATATTCTTGGGAATATTCAGACAGCTAACTGGGCATTTAGGCAGGTGCAGGCCCACTGATTCTCAGTTGGATCAACGAAATCTGCTCGGATGATACAGAAAAGAGAGCTCTACTCGTTGCCGCCGGCAACGATCTTGCTTATGTCGTACAGGCAGTTGTATGTTTGAGAAATCTTTTGAGCTATAATGAAACTTACAAACTGCACAGGCTCCAAATTTTGTTTGGAAGACAGTGGAATTCCCTGCAGCACGGAAGGGCTATCTGTGGGCAATTGTCCTCAACATTCTGCTCAGTAAGTTCACTCACTCCTAGAAAGATGAAAATCTGTCCACCTTCCGAATGGAATTGAAGACATCTAACATACTTGCAGTCTTCTGGACTGCACTCATTCAAACCCTTCTCTGGCGCGACAGGAAACTTGCGGCAAAAGCTGAATCTGAAGGTTCATTGTCAGACAGTGATGACCTGGCGGCTCCAGGAAGTGACTATGATGAGAAGAAGGCAGTTCGTACAGGTATCAACCCATCCATCTAGCGAAGAGACTTGTGCCAGAGGCCCCCTTCTCTGGGAGCGGTACTCCGGCTGCATTGAATTTGGAGGAGGATCGGTCGCAAAACTGAACAAGGCCAAGGTCGTATAGACAGGCGCGTGAACCCAGAACAAAGAGGACGCTACTAGATGCCAAAATTGAAATATGTATTCATCGCTCGGAAATCGAGTCACATTGTCGTATTCACTGTCATCGATGAATTTGCACCCGCTCGGCTTCTCGTCGAGGGTGGACTTTTAATATCCTGATATCATATTTCCCCACCGAACTTTTCGTTAGCAACGATACCACACCGCGAAATCAACATGGGAGTTGTTTTGAGCAGCACGGAGATCGAACTTGACGATACGGAGGACGAGGCCCCCGAAGTCGCCGAGGTGGTTGCCCATGAAATGACCGAAGACGAGCTCGCTCAAGCCAACAAGACAGCCCTGAAAGCCAAGAAGGAGAGAATCGACCACGCTTTGGCTGAGCTCCGTCAGGTAAGTGTGACTTCGAGACCACATGGGCTGCCAAGAGCTAATCATAATTCAGAAGTTCGAAGAGACAAAGCTGATGATCGATAGAGAGCTTGCCAACAGCAACACCTCAACTCCCGGTTGTGTCAAAGCCGCCGCGCAGACTATCAAGAGTATCGATCTCACCCCAGCTTGGTCCCGTCACGAAGCTGAGATGGCAAAGCCGAAGTCTCAGCGAGAGCAAGATCATTGGAACCGCCTCCAAGACCACCGAAATCGCTATGCTAAATCTCGACCTGTAAGATACAATATCTTCGCCTCGTTTCATCAACATCTGCTAATGTCGGAATAGTTATATCAAAAAATGCGGAGAGGATTCTCAAAGCGATGGAGGAGGACCCAAAATATGTGCTCACCAATCAGCAAATGGGTATCTTGAAGGAGAAGTATGATAACGACGATTGCATCCGCCGAGTATTGCTGGAGAAGTATGATGCAAAAGATTGCGTCCTTCCTCAGAAGTAGATTTGACATGGACTTTGGGCACTTGATTATTGCGATGGGATGGCGTTGGATGTGGAGGAAGATTGGCAAGCGTATCGTACTGGTGTGCGAACAGGTTGATAGGCAATTTTTCCCAATACAAAGTACCTTTGAGGGGAACGATCCTAAAGTATTTTGTCTTGAATTTTCATTGCCGTGGCTCGATTAATTTGTCAAGTTCGGGACGGGACTTCCCAATTACGTGAAGTGGTTTCTCAGGAGTTTTTGATCAATTGAAGCCAGTAGGCAGGCAATTTGCTTAAGCAGCACCTGTTACAAGATCTCCTGTATAATATTCGCTATTTATTTGGCATCTTGACCTTGGTTCTGTTGTGTAAAGTTCAAGTCATGATTGCATGTTTGGGTTTGCAAATCCAGAGCACTCGCCTAAATTCTTCAGGGGTTTCAGGCCTCTCCAGTTAACTGCGGGGTCGATTTCAGCTCAACGCGGGGTAATTTACCGCCTACTGGTCTCGCTGGAAAAGAGCATAAGCGCCAGGTTACAGGCAGTGTTTACCATTAGATAGCAGCAGCCATATCAAATTAAATCGGTGCTTCTTTTCTCAAAAAACCTCATTGAGAATTAAGCGCTTTTATGCAAAATCCAATATATAAACCAGTGTTTTTTGATTATTGCGCTGAAAAGGACTGGCACAATTGTCGAAATTCCATTTGTATCATAACTGTCTATCCAAGTCTCTTAAGTTGATTATGAGGCTTCGTATATAACCCCTATACTTTATCCAGTGCTCAGTTCATGTCCACCATAACGTATGAGAGGTTTCTCTTGTAAGCATTTATCAGTTGTGGGACGGAGAAGAATACCAACACTGATTGACCAAGTCAATGGTGAGAATAGTTTGACCTGTCAGCTAATCTCGGGTAACCATGTTCCTAAAAGTCAACAACGCTAACAGACCAGTCCTAGTCTGGTGTTTTTCTTTGTCTCGAGTGAGGTTGAAAGCCTGGCCACCCTCGAGTTGATTGGATGCCTTTCAGCAATACCTAGACAGCCTCTCCAATTCTAAGCACAGCAACAGACTACAGTCATTTTTTCTTTCAACCACTTGGAGTCATGAATACCAAACCTGAAGAGAACCGGCTCCAATAGTGCAAGCCAAAAGTCTTTGACGCGAGAACAATCTCTTCTTCTTACTAACCCTTTAAGAAATACTCCAGCAGAACCTCTACGTCAGTAAGAACTCATTCCGATGGCACCAGAACATGAGATCACTGGCGGCACACAAGTCAAAGAGTTGTCAAGGTTCCAGTGGCTGAAGCCCAGTATTGTTAGCATGCTTCAGGAATTCGATAAGACTTTTGCCCATGGTTTACTTGGTCTTCCTGACCGAGAGGCGACATACATCCAGGAGGAAAAGAAGAAAGAAGCTGAGGAGATTGCTCGACTTCAGACAACAATCTTCTGCAGGCAGACAGAAAATGCCACAGACTACCACCTTGAAGCAGATGATGGATTTTCCACCGACTACAGCAAATCTTCGAAGGATAATTCAGTTTCGGGGTTTGAAGGGAAGCAGAGGGAGAAGGAGGATGAGCAAGAGGAGGGGGAAAAGAAGCAGGAGGAAGAGAAGGAGAAGGAGGAGGAAGGCCCAAGACTAGGACCAGCTCCTGATACTACGAGGGCGTCGACGCCAAACAACTTGCCTCGCGCACAAAGAGAACCAACACACCGAAGCTACGACGATAGCGGCAAGACTTCCTCAGTCAAGCCATATTTCTGGGGCAGGGAGCTTATCCAATGCTCGTCCATGACCTGCTGTTCCTGCAACGAGAAGGTTCAAAACCAAAAGATGGATATATCAGAGCTTTGTGCGAAAATCAACGCCAACGCTCAGATGTACGCGAATTTCGCTGACCTTGCCACGAAAACACAAGCTGCTACCAAAAAGGATCTCATAGAAGCCGAGGCACTAGTTGTCAAAGTTGAGCAGGAAAAGAAAGATTTGGAGCAAAAAGCAGAAGACGATGCCCGCGAGGCTTGCAAAGTGAGGGAAAACTTGGAAGAGTCGAGAAAGACAATAACGGACTTGACTGCGAAGTCCAATACAGCCATACGGTGCGACAGGTACTACCAGGAGAGGCTCGTATTGGCGCAAAGGAGGAAATCTGAGGTGATTTTAAACCTCAAGATAGTTGCTGCACTTGCCAGGGACCGTTTGGTCCAGATAAAGTGCCTCAAGACCAAAAATTCCACATCAAATACGAAGCTCGACCAGACCAAGACAGGTCAAGAGCACCAAACAATACCACAATACACTGCAGATGTAAAAGGGCGACATTGGGTGATCAAATACCAGCGGTCGAAGATGAAGCACAAATTGCACCAGACCGGACTCAATCAGCAGAAGATTGGATACCAGACGACGAGGACCAAAAGCTGAAGCAGTTACAAAAGGACCATGAGAAGCAAACAAAAGCGCTTGCAACAGTCCAACGGCATCTCCTCATTCTCGAACCGGTGGTGAAATGGCAGCCAAGATCCGATTGCGATTCTGGGCCTCTGGAAAGCCAAGGATGGACGACAGAGAAGCGATCTGCGAAGCCGGCAATCGGGCAGCACATAACGGCAACCTGGAGGTCGACATGGCATTGCTAGGTTCTGGATTCATAAAAGGAGACAGGTTGAACATTTTTAAACTGGTCTAGGACTTTGATCCCTGGCGGTATATTCCATCTTATTCGGGTTTGGAGGATCTGGAGCTTTCCAGTGCAGCGATTGACTTGCTCGATATGCGAGCAACTGTCTCAACTCATATTCTTGTTGAACCTACCGATACAGATGTTACTACAGTCGTCAAAAAACTTCCTCCTCTTGCATATTGAATGGAAGGCGTGGTACGCAACGCAAGCTTCTACGCAGGCCGGAGGGCCAGAGGGGTATGGGACTAGAACTCGAGGATGGGATGTGGCGTCTGCGGACAACGAGCAGAGTGTTGAGACCATGTGTGGTCTTGTTGGGCAGGTTCAACATTATGAAAGACAGCTCAGAACTCGCAAGGAGTAACATTTAAACTCTTTTGGCAAAGAAGAAGGCGATCAGTAGTTGTGAACCTCTTCTCAGGAAGTGAACGCAACGCCATCCGGGGGTTCTATGTCCAATCTCCTGACTTATTATCAAAGCTTGAAGATGTGTTTGGTATCAGGAAGTCCACTCGTAGAGCTCGCTGTACTGCAGGTGTTTGGATTTTGGTTGATTGAGATGTAATCCGAGCCGGATGTGTTTGGTGTTGGATTATGTAACAACGATGGATAAAAGAACCAGATATGTCACTACAAGTTCAGGATAATCATAGTCTGAACAGTCATACTTGTCAGACAATCTGCTGTTACTCAAAGTTTGGGATAGATATATGACCAGTAGCCACATTTTTGAGATAGTCAGTGTTCTTTTGGTCATGTCATGTGGTGAGAGGGGTGATGAGCAACCGCACCAGCTTCAATGTTTTACATGATTCAAGTCCATCAACTCTATCTTGCAATTTACATAGATACCAACAAAGCCTCCAGTCGTAGAGCGAAAGAATCATAACGTTGACTGTGTGCCTTTCTCACCTAAGGCCGTACCGGAGCTCACAGGGGGGATTTCGTCCGAATCATGCATCAACTGTAGTTCTGAATATGGAAACATCGAAGAATTGAAATATTCATGCGGGGAATATGATTCAACTAGAAAAACTACCAATGACAAATGGTAAGAGGTTCTAGGAACGGGTTTGAATGTGTCCTGAGGTGAGAACAGCATTCTGGATGGGGGACAAATGGCACACAAGAAGTTGCTCAATACATGGGAAGGCACAGATAGAGCGGGTAGGATAATGGATTACGTTAAGAAAGTTTTGTAACAATATGGGTTACCTACTTAGCTAGCAGAAAACAGTGTCTACCCATGTGTATCACAAGCCAATGCGGCAATGCGAATGAATTACAGGACAGCTATGTGAGACTAAGGTGGCAATTTTGAGATTTTTCTTTGTCCACTTGGATAAGACAAGAAAACATGTCGCTAGGCCTTTAGGTAGCAAAAAATTGATGACAAAGTTCTGCTAAGATGGGAGCAAAGACAGCCTTGTCGGATTCTCAAGCGTGAACTCGCCGTGATGTTTTGTTTGTTGCGAATGCAAAGCGAGGACGACCTTCCTCCCTGTCTGCGCTCCCTATCCACACTTGCGGCGACTTCATCAGCCAAACTAGGCACCTATCTGTTAGGTTATATAATCAATATATCAATATATCAGACGAAGACGTCGCATCAAATCTGCTACTAGCGTCCAGCCTCAACTGGTATCAAAACCCATCTTCCTCTTCATCCAACACAAGCTTTCAAGATCGTATCCTCAAATTCTGCCACTGAGCCCACAACCGAACCACATCACCACACACTATACCGCATTGCTCGTCTCATTCAAAGTCTCTTGTACAGTCTATCTTTGCTTTCATCGCGGCTCGCATATTCCTCTCAAGATTTCGACGCGCCTCGCCTCCTCTTCGACTCACTCCAGTGTCAAATCCCATCAACCAGAAGCTTCAAGAAACCCCTGCAATAAACCACTCGATATCCAGCTCCTTTTTTGACCAGAAGGAGTCATGATGTCAGACAACAGCACCCAAACCGAGTCGTCCTGTCCAGAATGCAAAGACGAAGACAGCCACCTTACCCGATTGGAATCCGGCCTCGTAAGAACGATCTTGAACGCGCGAAACAAGAAAATATATGGTGGAAGGTATGTACCACGCAAGAGAAGCGGAAACGAAACAAACCTGGGAGGCCGTTAATAACTTACAGGCGAGAATCAACTGGTATGATTCCGAGTTCGACCCCCAATACCCGAGGCATGTAATAAGAGTATATCTGGATCATATGATAGAAACGAAGGAGAGCAACGAGAGTTTGACATTGGAGAATTCGCGATTGCAAAAGCAGTTGCAGGGAGCTGAGAGAAAGATTGCTTTGATGCCGACAAAGAAAGACGTCGAGGAAAGTCGACAAGAGGTCAGCCGCTATAAGAAAGAGGCACAGGCTGCTCAGAACCAGAAAAGACTTGTCGAAACAGCCATGCCGGGAAAGCAAAAACTTCAAGCTAGGATCCAACAACTGGAGGGAGAGGTCAGGGGTCTGAAGAAGGTAAATACTGCGATTGAGGCACTCGAGGTTGAGTTGAAGGAAGCTAGCTAAGCATTATCGAGATGCAGCGAAGGATGAAAGTCTGAGGCTTCTCAAGGAATTGTCAGGCGTGGAAGCTAATATGGGGAAGTCTGGAGTTGACCGCTTTGAGATTGGAGAGAGAGAACACAGACGAATGAAACCAACATGTCATCACCAAGAACCTATTGAGCGAAACTTCTGATACCTTGCGCATCGAAATTTCCAAGGCCAATGATTTATTGCAGCAACTCGAAACAGCACAAGAATCAATCCAGCTCGCTGATCACCAATTGGATTGCTACGCCAAGATTCGTCGTCGCCTCTTCAATCACAACCGTAGCGACAGGCACTGGATCAACGAGGAAGGCAACACAAGAGGATATGCCCAGGAGCTGGTCGATCTCCGAGCATCGATGGCCTTAGAAGATACCTCAACACGCATCCCAGCTCTCGCAGAGGCTTTCCAAAAGCTCGATAACGCATGTATGGCGAAATGGGCGGAGCTGGGGAAAAGGGGCATGGATGATGAAGAGCATTGCCGGAGCTTCAATAGCGATGGCGAGGTCCACGAGATGATTTTGAAGATGAGAAGGATCAGGAAAAGGGCAGCGGGAAAGGCTAGCAGAAGAGTTGCGTATGAAGAAGAGCCTCCTGTGTCGGGTGAGGTGGCTTCTGCGGAGAGTCCTGGTGGTGTTGAAGCTGACTTGGAGGGCAAACTGTGGGTGAAGGGTGGTAGGGAAACTTAGCAAACCGCGAGATGCGGCTGGAGCCCTGGCGGGTGTGAAATCATCCCCCTCATTAGGAATTGTAGTATAAACAGGAGGAAATGAATGAAACAAATGGAACTAAACAATCTCCATTGACTTTGGTGTGTAACTAGTGAAATGAAGATAATGAATGAACATGAGAATGAAACTGATATATCCTATACCATCTTAACTTACACCAAATAAACACTAAAACCCATCACAGCACTTCACTGCAATTCTGATGCATACCAAGACTCGAAAAATGTCGCATATTGATTTCGATTTCGACAAAGTTGAAGTCGCTTAACCTACTGTTTCAATCGTGTTCTTCGTTCCATCTGCCAGAACAACATTTCGACTAGTTGCTCTTCAGCATATTTACTACGCGCGAATCAATCGAAATATCTTCTGCTTTATCACCATCCCAGGCTTTTTCATATGCTCATTGCCTTCACACTAGAAAACAGGAACATCAGCATCGCCAAGATCAAAGACACCATGGCCGAGAATCAACTGGAAGCCGGATGCGCTCCACTCCCCAAGTGTCCCCACTGCGCGATGAAAGATCTCGAACTCACAAGAACAAGGGCAGAAAATGGAAAAATGTGGGATTTGCAGGCAAACATGTTAGGCCGGATCACCGATTTGATTGTCGAAGTCGCAAGGTAGACAGCCAAGAACAACAACCTGACTGTCGAAGTCCCAAAACAGACAGCCCGCGGAACAGGACACTGGCAAACCGTCTTGGAGCTACAAGACGATATCGATTCGCTCCCCACCACATGGGATCTCTTGGCCTTGAAAGACAAAAAGGCTGGATTGCAGGAGGAGTTGGAAGAAGCTAGGGGAACCATCGAGGGCCACCCAACAAAGCAGGCACATAATGAGAGACACAAGGAGATCCATCGTCTTAAGAAACTACATAAGGCTGAGCAACACCAGAAAAGAATGCTAAAGGACACCATGTCGAGCAAGAAGAAACTGCAAGTGAAGATCAAGCGCCAGGAGGCAGAGATATTGGACTTGAGGGCGGGGCAGAGTACAGTGAAGGAGAACATGAGCAAGAAGGTGGCTCGGGTGAAGGATGAGATGGAGAAAGTTCAGGGGCGGCTTGCTGAGAGGTGGACACGCGAGTTGGACCAGGATAGAAAGTATCGTGAGAAGTTGGAGGCGAAGGACTATGACATAGCGGAGTTACGGGCCAACCTCAACGAAATGGACTCGGCTGTGGAGCGCCTGGAAAAGACGTTGAGCGAAACCGATGCAGACAAAACCCTCTTCGACTAAACCTGCCGTAGAAACAACAGTCTGTCCAAGAAGAACGAAGACTTGTCTCGGCAGCCCTCCGAGTCAGAAGAAAAGCTCAAGCTAGCCAAACATCCACTTCAATGCTTCGCTAAAGTCCGCCGCCGACTCTTCTACCAAGGGCAAGCCGACAACTACCTCAAAAAATCCGACGGCAACCGAATGGCGCACGATGGAAACATGCGTGCGGATACTACTCTATTTCTGCTCGGCCACCTCCCTCACGACGTAAGCCGCCTCCGAAAGGGATACGGAGATAACTTCATGACTGGTGTCACGACTTCTGCCGACTTGAATCATGCTCGCTACAATGGCCTCCAGCAACAAATAAAGAATCTGCATGCATCGATGGCGTTTGAGGACACCGGCGAGGGTGGAATCTGTACGGCCGAACATCAAGAAGAGTTCAAGAAGCTCGAGGAAATAAGTAAGGAGGAATGGACAAAGCTGCTTGCGCAGGACATGACGGAAGAAGTCAGACATTCCCTTTTTAACACAAACGAGACGGTTCAGGGGTACGTTGCGCAGATGAGGGAGATTCGGAAGAAAGCTGCGGGCAAGTTGGGAAAAAGGGTTGTATATGAATGAGTGGGGATGTTGATGGAAACTTTCGATTCTGTATTGGTTGGGTTTCCATTTTTGGGAGGAACCAGGTGGCTTTGAAATGCACAATAGAGTACTGCCAATTTTGATTCTTGGGCAAAACATGATTTCGGGAAAGTTGGGGCTGTGGAAGGAGATGATACTTCATGCATGGACAATCGTGAAGGGAACCGACGCAGAAATGGATCTTTAACTCACATATTCCGTTCTCGTACTTTGAAAATATGTGATTTCAACTGCCCTTCAGGTGCTAACAGGCACTTGCTTGCTCTGAGGTATGGTTCATACATCCAAGTGGATGGATGTCCTGACCGATGCCTCCAAAGCATCGCTCTGACTAGCTGGATGACTCCTTCGAGATTTCGAGAATGTAACCAGGACTTCGCCCTTCGTTGAATTAAACTCCTTCTCTAGGATAAGTGCATTTTGCACAGTGACAAAAGGCTTTTACTGTCGACTTCGACAGCACCGGAGCAGTTAGGGGTCTCTCATGCACTGCATACAGCCCGAGCAAATTCCAAACAATTTCAAATACGCAACAACAAAGTAAAAAAAATCGCAAACATCATTTCGGAAGCTATACTCAGCAGTCTCCAGTCTTCAACCACGATCGGAATCTGCTTCGGTTTCCAATCCACGTGACTTTCCAACTCTCCTTCCCATCGTGAGAATCATGGCCTTGGGGAGTGCTGAGTCTCCTTTTCTCATAACAAAGACGGAAATGCCCAAGCCCGGACAGCAGAAACCGAGCTCTACCAATACCAGAATATGCAAGCAGTTGGAGCTGCCTCGATGGCAATTGGGTGCTGTGAAGCGGATCAACAACATTCCTTCGGTGGAGATGTGGACTCGCGAGTTATCGTGTTCGACGTGGTCGGATTTTGGGACTGGGTGTTCTCTTGTCTACCATATTTCTTTTGAAGGGTGTCAAACTCAGCTCATCCAGTTGCTATTGCTTCCGAATCCAAACCCCTCGGGATCTATATGTCTTTCGGATTGGATTGTTGAGTTGTGGAGTTGATAAATAGGGATTTCTGAAAAGGCATTCTTTCGGGATTTGCAGGTGCGAGATCGCACACCTGACGATGCAAGAGCGTCCATGTTCATTTAAGTCCAGATCCATAAAGAAGCTCACTCCAGCTGGAAGTGGCGTGAGGTCGCGACGGCTGCATGTTGACTGCATTACATCTCAGCGCCAACGTGGATCAGGCATGCAGAGTAAGCGTCAGCTTCAATCGAAATTGTCACGAAGCCTGCATGGCATGCACTCTCTGTGGCATGGCATTTAATGTGAAGCCTCCGACGTATTCACACAGAAGTTAACCGCATTTGCCTCGGATCAAATGAACCTTGGGCCTGGGAATAACTTCGAACAAGACGAGGCCACTCGTCAGCGGCGGCGGATGATGGACATGGCAAAGTGTGGGGTAAAGAGAAGACTAACCAGACAAAAACTAGATGCGAGACCGGACAAAAGAGAAGACAGACAATACAATCTCGATAGTGTCTGTAGAAAGTGGCACCAGGAAATAACAGGAATAGTGAGATGAAGAAATCGGCAGATCTCCATGCCGCGAGTGCTGCGCCAATGGAAAGACCGGACTAGACCTGGAATTAAGCCTCATTAGATTGAGCGAAGGTTGTTTGGGAAAGGTTGAGGTTACTCAGAAGTCTAGCCGGCCAATCATGCGGGGGCTGAAGCTGCTTATTTTTTGCAGCGCAGTGGTGGCTTCGGACCTTGTAGATCCCATCCCAGCAGCCAGGACAGTCCACTTGCACTTGCACCCAGCCCACCACCACCCACTGTCCCAGCCAGCCCTCTGCCGATAATTCCAGGGCCACCGCTCCTCCCCACATCGACTCCCACATCCACTGCCACTCGCCGAGGAAGGAAACTTTAGAGCCGGAATCGATCAGTCAATACATAATCTGACTCCATCCGCCCATTCCCTCCCCTTCCGCCGCTTTTTCCTCTTCCCTCTCTCCCCCCTCCACAACACCACTCAACCACCATTTCCTGTTGACAGGAGTCTCGATCAATACCCTCAATCGCACTCTCAGCACGCCCATCCGATCCCGTCCGCAGCCATGGACTCCGTTCTTCGTCAATCGAAGTCCATGTGTCCGTTCCTGAAGAAGACTTCACCCGCCACCCTGCGCTCCCTCTCGACCACCGCAACACGTCACGCCTCCCCAGGTGGTGGCAGCATGTCCAATCTGCAGACCATTGCTCGTCGCTGCCCCATCATGGGCAAGGCCCTCGCTGTGCAGACCGCCAAATCCTCCAAGGTGGGACTCGGCGGCGTCGCTGCGCTGGGTGCTATCCGCGCTTTCTCTGGAAAGGTCAGCTCTGGCAAGGCGAAATTGCACACCAGCCGTTCCAACGAGGCCAGAGCTTTGGACGATACTTTGTTTGGACGTGAAGGTTGGTTTATTTACATTTGTGGCGAAGAAATTACCCCGCTAACCCATCTTCAACAGTTCCCTTCAAGCATGCCAAACCCACTCGTCCAGTCCAGCACAAGAACGCGCAGAAGTTCGACTACGAAGGATTCTACAATGCCGAACTTGACAAGAAGCACAAGGACAAGTCTTACCGCTACTTTAACAACATCAATCGTCTCGCAAAGGAATTTCCCCGCGCCCACATGGCCAACAAGGAGGACAAGGTCACGGTCTGGTGCTCCAACGATTATCTCGGCATGGGTAGAAATCCCCAAGTCTTGAAATCCATGCATGAAACTCTCGAGGAATACGGAGCTGGTGCAGGAGGAACCCGAAATATCTCCGGACACAACAAGCACGCCGTGAGTTTAGAGGCTACCATTGCAAAATTGCACTCCAAGGATGCGGCATTGGTCTTCACTTCTTGCTATGTAGCAAACGATGCTACTCTTGCTACTCTGGGAAGTAAACTTCCAGATTGTGTGATTCTCTCGGATAGTCTCAATCATGCGTCCATGATCCAAGGAATCCGCCATTCTGGAGCCAAGAAGATTGTATTCAAACACAATGACCTTGCTGATCTCGAGGCCAAACTCGCTTCCCTCCCATCAGATGTCCCCAAAATCATCGCTTTTGAATCCGTGTACAGCATGTGTGGCAGCATTGGACCCATTGAAGGAATCTGTGACTTAGCCGAGAAATACGGCGCTCTTACCTTTCTCGATGAAGTCCATGCTGTTGGCATGTACGGACCACACGGAGCTGGTGTAGCAGAACATCTCGATTATGAAGCTCACATCAATGGAAACCCCAAGGGGACAGTCATGGATCGCATCGATATCATCACCGGCACTCTAGGCAAAGCCTACGGATGTGTTGGTGGCTACATCGCCGGTTCCACCAAGATGGTAGACACTATCCGTTCCCTCGCTCCAGGATTTATTTTCACCACTTCCCTTCCTCCAGCCACCATGGCAGGTGCTCAAACCGCCATCGAATACCAGATGGAATACCAAGGCGATCGCCGCCTCCAACAACTCCATACCCGCGCTGTCAAGGATTCCCTCGCCGAGCGCGATATCCCCGTCATCCCCAACCCATCGCACATCATTCCCGTGCTTGTTGGCAACGCGGAACTCGCCAAGAAAGCTTCCGACATGCTCCTCGACGTCCACGGAATCTACGTGCAATCCATCAACTACCCCACCGTTCCCGTGGGACAGGAACGTCTTCGCATCACCCCTACACCAGGCCACGTCCGTGAATTCCGCGAACATCTCGTTGGAGCTCTAGAATCCGTCTGGAATGAGCTAGGCATCAAACGCACTTCTGCTTGGGCAGAAGAAGGCGGTTTCATCGGTGTTGGTGAAAAGGGCCTTGAACTCCCAGAGCCGCTCTGGACTGACGCTCAACTTGGCGTCACGGAAGTCGTGAAAGAGATGAAAGCCGCTGGACCCGTTGGCGTTATGGAAGCCCTTCTCGAGAGGGAGATTAATGCCACGGCCAAAGCTGTCGCTGCTGCTGCTTAAGTTCAAGTAGTAGTAAAATCTCATGCCTGTCTCTTGTGATGAGAGATTCGGGCGAAATGCGGGAGAGGGGAGCTCATCGGACCCAAAACCACGATCTTTCGAGCGAAGCGATGGGAATTATGTTTATTGATGGAAGCGAGCGCCGAGTACGTCCCGTTACGTATTTGATGCCTTGCGCTGAAATGATGCAAATGCAAATATTATGATTGATGAGATCTCTTGGTCTCATCTACACACACTTTACCCGTCCCTTGCTGCGTATTTGTTGTGACTCGCGTGAAATTATCTTGGTTATTCACCTAAGCTGGGCATTTGTTCAACATTTAGCAGTGGGTATTGGCCACCCCTATCTCGCGTGTATCCCACCACCATTAACGATCAAAACATGTCTTGAGAATAGTAGAAGTAGAAGGAGTAAAGAGTGACAGAGAGCATCATTTATACAGCAGCTTAAGAAAACAAACATCGGCTGGTCTGATTCCGGAGGATCGATCAAATTTCATCATCATGCTTGCTTGGCATGTTATGGAGTACACAACAGTTACTTGTGTACTACCTCATTGAGAATCCAATACTTCACAATCAAGCACTACGCGGTAAGAAAGCTCAATGAAGTAGGACTCTGAAAACATGCGCCTCTATCTAATGGCCGAAAGGGAAAACGGAATTGATGAATGAGTGAAACAATGAGTTCAAAGCTACTGTATTCTGTATGATTGATTGCTAGTGATATTTTCTCTCTCCCCTCCGTTTCCGTGACATCTATACATACTTCCAATTTTCCACACTCCAATATTGAAGGCAGGTAGGCATGATGCTAAAGCCCAATCCAATCCAATCAAATCAAATGCACCGTCACCGAGGTATGGTATGATACAGCCATCCATTCCCTCTAATCCGCTTCAATGCAATCCAATGCTATCTCCGTCCCTAATAACGCCCTCGACGAAAACAAAACGCAACGAAAATCCAGCGTCGACTCTGTCGAGCTGAGCGGATCTGATCTGGGGTATAAATCTCTCATCTCATGGCTTCCCATGCTCGGAAGCCCAATCCACGC
The DNA here is from genome assembly GCA_017366145.1 of Cadophora sp. M221. Lineage (NCBI taxonomy): Eukaryota > Fungi > Ascomycota > Leotiomycetes > Helotiales > Ploettnerulaceae > Cadophora > Cadophora sp. M221. Next base: position 133,647 of record JAFJYG010000003.1, on the reverse strand, counting down.
CGTTGCTGTAGCCAATCTATATGCATTCCAAATCCATGCTTTCCTTTCCAATCCAATCAAATCAAATCCAGTAGAGCCTCGGGGATAGGTAGTGTAGGGCATTCAAGACAAACCATTGCACAAATCCAAAGCCCCCTCAACAGCAGCTTCCAAACTCCCAACTCGTTCCTTCAACCCCTTATTCTCAGCTCTCATCAATCCAACAGTATCCCAAGCTACACTCGCATCCTTGCCTCGACAGTTACTGCATCCCTCTTCGCCCATTCCAATCCCCTCATATGGATCTCGTTCCCTTTCCACTTCGGCCTCCACAGTTGCGCTACCCATCCCAGAGAGTAGTTTCTGGAATGTACTCTTTTGCTGTGTCATCTTTGGGCGTCCAGGATTCTGTCCAGGGTTTGGTACCACACGGCCGAAACTCGCCTGCAAAATCTCGGGTGTACTTTCCATCGTGCCAGCTACACTCACACTGCTCATTGTGAACGTTGGGCTTCGACTGCGGGAGAATACCGAATCAGCTTCGAACTCTGATCCACTATCACCATCTGTGCTGAGCGAGGACGAGTCTCCACTGGTACGCTTTCTCCTGCGCCCGGAAATACCCAGATCCTCGCCCGTCGTGTCGATAGAGATGTTGCTGCTAGAACCCCGCTTCATATCCCGCTCTGCTCTTGCCTTGACGAGTGCAATCGATTGTTCGCGGGCGAGCTTCTCTTCTGCGCGAGCTTGTTTCTCAGCTGCGAGTTCAACGGCGAGGTCCGTTATCGAGGAGTCCTTCATAGCCATTTGATGTGCCATGTCGTCCAGTTGACTCTTCAAGCACTTCGCCCTTGTTTCTGCCTCTTCCAGCTCTTCACTCATAGCCTCCTTTTCGGCAGATAGTTCGTGTAGGGAGAGGGTGCGGAGTTTGTATGATGTTTGAAGTTTGAGGAGAAGCCCTTCAGCATTCATGAGGAGGTTCTTGAATGCAGCTGGGGAGAAGGGATCCTGTGGTGATGGTTCACCATTTGGGAATAGTGCTGCGGTGATGTCGAGGGTGAGGAATTCGTCATCGTTAAGTTCTGCTGGTATTTGAACTGTTTGTTGGGATTTCGAGGGAGATTTCGGTGCGAAGAAGTTGAACATCCCACCTGTATTCGTCCTTGGAGGGCTACTTGGAGACTCGGTCGGTCTCTTCTGTAGCTTCGCTGCTAGTCGTTGTGGACTCGCATCCCGAGACGTGGATGCGACTTCTGGTTCCATGGTGGGAACTCCGACTGTGACTGGTGATGAAGATCCAGTAAACCAAGAACTCAGAACTCCTCTTCTATCAGCTATCTTAATAACGCCCTCCTTGTCTCCGGTCAATGTAGCCATAAATTCACCCTCAATATCCACCTTGGTCGGACTCTCTGGGCCGGTGGAGTTAGTTCGAAATGGTAATAATGCTGTTAGCGAGCGCTGGTGGGTTCGTGGTTGTCTCGCAGGATATGATTCTTCTTCTGCAGATAATGGAACGCTTTTCGGGAAGGGCCTCGAAGTGAGAGTGGCTGGAGGAGGTGGTGATGGTATTCCCAAGTCTTCCTCTTCTGAATTCGTCCGTCCAATGTCAAGCGAGTAATAGTCCTCTGCCCATACCTGCCCGCTGGAATTCCTACTCGTCGCTGCAGATATGTCCCTCGCAGATATTGTCCTCCTACCAGGAGTATTGGCTCGATGTTTCGGGTTGGATATGGTGGTTGGAATGCTGTTGGGTGTAAGGGATGAAGTCTTTGTCTTTGTCTTTGGTGATGGTGGAAATGGCATTGTCCGGGGAGATGTTGGAGGCTGTGTATTGTGCGTCGAGTCGAGTTCCTGTTGCATGAATTGTCTCGGCCGTTCCTCCCCTTTCCAGTCGTGCCGATGTCTATATCTCAAGAGGAATATGGAGTCGCTTCTGGATGTTGTTCATGCACAAATTGGCTGTGCAAGGGTGGACGGTTGATGGTCGCACGCTGTGTCGTAAGTCCGCAGGGAATGGCTGCCGGTGGAGATCGGATGATGGGGGAGATTGGCCGTCAGTGGATGAGATGTTTCGATGGTTGTTTCGCAGATCACCGGAGGTGGAGAGAGAGTAGAGGACTCGAGAAGGGAGCGACAGCGAGGTCGAATGGATTAGAGTCGGGTCTGGTTGAGTCAAGTACAGCGGTGAAGCTGGGATCCAGCTGGATGTTGTGATGAGCTGCCCTTCTCTTCGTGGGCGAGGACGAGGACCTCAGAGGAGACCCTGGATGGAAAGTGAGGGTTGTCGAGTCCAGTCAGTCAGTCAGTCAGTGGGAGAGGGGCTGCTTGCTGGCTTGTCCTGACAGCGGCCCGAAGCTTATCGATAGGGGCGGACGATTGGGCTGGACCTGGATTATGGCTTTGGTTGGATTGGATACCTGGATCAGACGATGCGACGCAGTGTAATGCACTGTAATGCAGAACAATATTGATTTTTGACAACTCAAATATTGAAGATATAAACCCACAGTGTCTTAGAAGCGAAAGAACGATAGGTACAGATGTGGAAGCCCTTGTCGAGATTGTCCGACTCTTTAACTCCCTCCCTGCGGTATGTACTTGGGTAAATTATTGTTGGAGGCTGGAGATCCGGTGTTTTCGTCAAATGCGCATTTTGGGTGGTGGCGGGCAAGCTCGACCCCACCAAAACCCACCAAAGCCCACTAATTCCCAGCTTCCTGCCAAATCAGAGGAGGCTGAAGACCCTGAAAGCAGATCGGGAAAGAGCAGGATGCGACTGAGGAAAGCAGGGGCTGGATCAAGATTTTGCTCACGAACTCATCATACCTGTACATCCTATCCAGGTGAGTAAACAACCAACCACCTGTCACTCACTCCATGCACATCTGCGGCTCCGGTTTATTTATTTACATGCGCGATGATGCTGTTTATGTCCTTTTTCGCAGCTCATGAGTACTTTATCGCATCGTGTTCTGCTTGATTGCCCTCCCCCTCGATGCGACCAATCATTGCGATCATTCGAGATGCAATGCACAGACAGTGTGCTATGTTCCGTGTGCCTATGTTCCACGAAAAGACTCGTGATAGTACAAATGCTCAAGTGAGCAGCACTTGTTGTTGCTAGTATCGCACTATGCCATTATTGTGGCGGTTCCATGGCCACTGCAAGCTACCAGATATCTGGATGCTCAGGCTGGGCTCGCCCCAAGTCCTGCGAACCATGGTATATCCAGCGCCACGGCTGATCAATAGTCAGCATAACTTCAGCCCGCGATATCAATCAGTCCTTTGCATTACTCTTCATACATCTCCGCATATCAGCTCTTACTCTTGCATTTACCCGTTTAGACCGAGATCTTCCGGGTCGAAAATTCTGCCGTGGATGGAGATTCAAATCCACAGACCAAGGTTCTACGCATCTGATGACGACCGATGGCGAGGAACATGACATGCCACCAAAAATCTCACCATACACCTGTCAACTGCCTTGCTTTTCGACGCTTCTTCGGATATCTGAGCTTTTGCTGTTGGAATAAACTTCACTCCTAAATATAGATTTGTTTCGTTTCATAATATCCTCGTAGTTCCATTTCCAGGGTCTTCATCTCAAACCTCCGAGCGTAGTGGGGGAATGTCTTCGATCTTCTAACCAACTACCTCTCAGTTATGTTTTTTGTACAACTGCTACTTCTTATATGACTTCTCGAATCTCATAAAAAGAAACATCAAGCCAACGGCAGGAGATGTAATCCAGTCCCTTGTATTTCCTAAGACGCATCGTTTGCTCTGCCTCCACGGCAGTGGCCCCGGAGGTAAAACAGCCACGTTGAGGAACCAGAACAACGAGTATCCGAGTGTGTTGTTAAACTCTACAAAACCACCACTATCAAATGATATCTATCATGAACTTTGTTTTCCCACCTTCATCTACCAATGTCTCAGTACAATCTGACTCAGTGGGTGTCGATACATCCAATAGCCGGGACTCTGCGCTTGGGTTCCCGTCTGGGAAAATATAACTTACATTCCAACCCGCCGATATTGGCCTTTCTGTGCATTGGCTTTCTGCAACATCAATCCACGGTGCCCATTCCTCCCTCCTGTAATTGGAAGCATATAAAAGTGAATGACCCCCCCACGTCGTTTTCTACTGATTCATGGTCACTTTCTTCCTCATCACTTCTCATATATAGTCTTTTACTCGGGGTATCGCTTGTATCGCTACCCTTGTATCGCTACCACCAAGTACTTTCGCTATTATGGATTGCGAAAAGCCGTTGTTTAGTCAGGCCAGTATTCGAACTTCTTCGTTGTCAACAAGTACCATCCTTTCTATTTTTTCCGCGCCACTGTACCTGAAGCTGGTAGAGTACAAGTACTTGCAACTTTTTCAGATGACAGCCCTCTTGACTTCTCCAAACGCGCTAGACGAAGCGTATTCCACAATTGTATCGCAAACCTGGATACACAGCTCGGTGGAAGTATCAAGTCCCAGTTCATCTGGGGCATGTAGTACACAAGGCGTCTTCAACGACGCCCAAGACCAAGTGGGTGCAACATAAGCTTCATTGCCCTCCCAAGACGTGTCACGCCACAGTAGCTGCAGTTCCAAGTCTGTCCTCCACATGCCCGAGATGTATTCGTCTCCAGTCTGGGCTTGAATGTATTTTGCGAGTCCTCCGATCGAACAGAGGGGTACGGCGAGGTGATTGTATATAAGCGGGCAAGACATCGTACAGCATTCCACGCCGCCAGATGTCAATGTGAGCTGACTTCTCCATTTTCGATCCCGCTGAAAAAAACAGCCAACACTTCCGTCCTCAGCGCTTATTGCTGCTATATTCAGGTCAGAGCCTCCGTACACATCCGTCATCAAAGTCGACTCTCTATCCCAGTCGTCTTTGTTGTCTTGTATGATGCATAAGGAGTCGACCCAAAGATAATGGAAACCAAGATATCAGGCGATGAATACGGCATCTTGGAACGTCTTTGGAAGTTCCTCGTCTGGGATGTCAAGACGAAAGCTTCTCAAGTTATTTTTCACCAGCCTCAAAAACACCTCGCCTCTCCAGCAGTGGCTCAACCTTGCATACCGGAATCTGCTCACAAAATCTTTGGTTTCCTACAACTGCAGCGATGTCTCGCTGATGGCAATCAATCGAGTTGGAATTTTCAGCTTGCTCTCCTTCAACTCACATTTCCCATGGGTCTCGATGCAACTCCGAAACCACTTCTGAGCAATCTGCAAGCCATCTAGAGTGCTAGGAATTGCCTTGATCGAGTCATAGTCGAGTGCTAAAAGCAAACGTCGTCAGTGATACGCCTATAAATATCTTGCGGGGGCCTCACCTGGTTCGTGAGCTGGGACAATGTGAATCTCAAACTGTACAAACCCACGTGGGTTGAGATAGCTAAATCTGTTGTCAGAGACCGCAACCTGCCTGTGCGGACTCCTTCACTGAAGCAATGTCGTCGTAATGATCGAATTTATGTTCTTCCGTTTCGGGGAATTGTTCCCGCTGCTCTACCAAAATCCTGCAGAAATGGCATAGAGAAGGGGCCGATCTCAAAGGATGGACAACCTGATCGTTGATGATGTACGGTGAGTGAAATACTGGCCGGTCCCATGGGTTTGATTTGCGCTCCTCTGGCTGCGAGTCACTCATCCAAGTCGATGGAAGAAATTTTGTTTCTGGAAATGAATGAAGGATATTTGAGTACGTGTTTACTCTGAACTGTTATGTTCAATACTGGGATCAAGAAATTGTCAAAAGGTACTCAGATAGGGAAGTTCCACGTTGTCAGCGTCAGGTCACTAAACCAGGCGGCAAGATAAGCCGCAATGGAATCCGACCAATAGCACGCAATCGGGTGAGCATCCAAGAAATTTTCGAGCTTTCTTCATCATGCCATTTTCTATCTATGTTATCCGAATCATGAGCTGCCCGAAATTCCCTTCAAGGCAATAAAGAAACTCCAAACTCCACCCCAGAATGAAATCATCATGCGTATCTAACTAACGGCGGATTATTCCTATTCATAAATGTCGTATACGCTGGTGAAGGGTATGCAGGAGGTGGTGGGCCTCCCCATTGCTGCTGGCCCATCGTGGGTCGTTGCGGAGGAATTGGAGCTGCCTTGTTGCGTCTACTCCTCCGACAACAAGCACATATCCAACAAGCGAGGATGATGAGGATGAGACTCCCAAGACCAGCCGACAACCCAATGACCAAACTCCGATTTCTGTCCACCCAGGACGATACATCACCACCACCATCACCACCACCATTTCCACCATTTCCACCTCCATCAGAAGAGCCACTCGAGCATCTACCACCGTTGCAAAACCCTCCGTTGCAAGGCGTGCCATCCAGAAGATTCCGATTCAGTTGAGAGCAGAACTGCGAATTGGTGCTTTGAGAGCATCTGAGCCTGCACGAATCATCGTCACAAGAATTTGTGTAGTTTCCACTCGTTCCTTGGATGATCACTTGTTGGCACTGAAGGTTTCGACTCGTACATTGGCCCTCGGCACAGAACTGGCCAGAAGCATCGCCACACGAACCACCATTCGGTTGATATGCGTCAGTTGGACAGGATCCAGATGATCCTGAGCACACTTCTTGAAGATCGCATGGACCCCTACTTGCGCGACATACGGTATTTGCTGCAGCGAACTGGCAGCTGTTACAACAGGCATCGTTTGCGTCGTCACAAACTGCATTGCTTCGGAATTGACAGGTGCCAGGATCGCAACAAGAGTTTTCACCACACTCCTCCGCTGTTCCACAATCACACTGCTCGCCACTCTCCACGATACCGTTTCCACATTGAGCACCGTTGATCGTTGGGACGTTGACATTGTTTACTAGACATCTTGATCTGACGACGTTGCTTCCCATCATGGAGCAGATGTTGCCGACTGTGCACTGAGAGAACTCCGACATGTCCCTCGAGGATGTCGGATTCATCAAGAACCCGCCACCTGCATCACATCCGGACTGTGTAAAGGGACAGCACTGAGAAGATGCACCAGCTGCACAAAGACTCGTATCACAGTCATGGACAGCTCCAAATGTATGACCACTCTCGTGGCTAATAAAATCAGCAAAAATCACTCACGAGGAAGACGCAGACTTACGCAAACACCTGCCACTCTCCAGGGGTTCTGACTACCACATTTGCACCTGTCACGGATTGTTGACCAGAGCCTCGAAGACTCGACACGCATAGTTGTCCCAACCAAGCGATACCTACTGTTCCTCCAGACCGACAGGTACTCATGAGTGTCCAGTATGCATTGTCGTCGTTCCTCGTTCCTCGCCATTCGGAGAACTGCTCCAACTTCGCTTCGATATCATCGTTCTGTGTGCAAGCTACGTTCCAGGGTGCGGAATCAGCAGCTGATGAGGGGCATTGTGCATCACTGATTGTTAGGTTCTGCAGCCCGATGGTGATGTTGAACGTTCGCTCGTATACGTCGGAAGCAGTGTTGACCATAGAGATGAGATTTTGTCTCACAGCCTCTGCACTGTCGAATGATGCTGTGTACGAACAGTCTGTTGCTATTCCAACCAGTGCCACACGACCTGATGTTGGACATCCATCAGTTGATCCGATGCTGTTTCGCAGATCTCCAAACCCTCCGTTTCCTCCAGGAATGATTTGACGATTCGCGAGAGATCCCAATGATGCACTGTTCCAAGTCATACCAGCAACGCCACCCCGTGCGGCCAGCGGATTTTCGGGTCCAGTGTTGAAGGCCAGTTGGTCCGACTGACATCTTCCACTCTCTCCGTCTCTCTTCTCCGCAACAGCCATATCCGAGTCCCGGTACACAACCATCCTCTCCTCCTTTCCCTCACTGAAGTGGAAGTCCGTGTCTCGTTTCGTTTGCATATAGCTACTCTGTAGCTGGATATGATGCTGATTTCCAAAAATGCTGAAAGCTCCCTCCACCAATGGCGAAGCTCCATCTCTCTTCACATATACTCTCGCCCATCCCCCTTCCATCCACTCCCCTGTCACGGACTCGATCCATGCTTTCCCCTTGAACACTTTATGTGCTAACCTATCGATCGGCTCCGCATGTCTTACTTTCCCTTCGCCATCCAGGTATTCGACATATGCATTTTTGCCTAGAATATTGCGGTTTGGTTCCAAGGACAGTTTGACTCTTGGCGTTTCATTTTGGAGAGAGAAAGTCAGGTCAAAGGAGGAATCGTGCTTTATCTTTTGTGTCTGGGTATTGATGAGTGCATTTTCGACTGCATAGACATGACTGATTCGATCCCGAGCCTCAGATCGTGCTGTAAAACTGTGAGCAAGGCTGTTAGAAAGAAGGCTGGGGTCCAAGAAACACTCACCATCCACCTCAGCAAACAAGACAACAGAAGCGATAACCACCAGATTAAATAAACTCAAAACCTTCATATCTGATCTCGGATCTTTTCCCGACTCGGTCGCTCCTGTCCAGCCAAACGCGGGGCACACAGAGTATTTATTCCACCCAGACAGAAAACCCCCAGCCCGTCAAACACACCTCAAATACAAACCACATCTGACAAAGACTCTTTCGCCAAGCTCCGGCACAGCAAAAACCCAGTACACTGGGTATCTCGGAATGTCGTCACAGACTCACCCCCCAAGTGCCTCTAGAATCGCCCTAGACGCCCTCTGTATGGCCCACCAACCCCGCCATGAACAAAATCGTCTCAGCATTCTCACCTCTCTCACCACTCACTCGCTCGTCGAGGATCTGGATTCTGGGCGTTGGTCTTGGATGAGTGCGTAACCCAGCGAGGCGAAGCTCGAAGCTCGTGTTGTTTTTCCTGCAGCCAAGATCCTAGCCTCGCTTGGCTCCCTCTCCTCCCTGCCCACAACACCAGATGTCGGATTTACCAGTCGGATTTTACGAAGTTTCTTTTTTGTATGGCGGGAGACAAGAGAATCTGACCCTCCCGTGGAGTTTAAGCTTCATTTTTGAGTTGCCTTTGATTTGTGAACCGGTCTTGGAATGGGGATGGAGTACGTCGTCTCGTGCTTGGGGTTACAGTACTGTCAGCAGTTTCGGGGCTGTGTTGTGCGTTTAGGTTTTACGACCTTCGATCTCTCTATCTCTTCGGCCGAAAAGGGCAATTAAAGAGTGAAAGACTCCATTTTTTTTTTGGTCTCTCTGCTCTCTATTCGGACCGTTGCAGGGAGACAATGATACTTGCACAGCTGAAAATATGGCAAGATTCATTTTGTCTTTAAACCGGACCGTCTTTTACTCTCACGGCTGCGATCCAGCAAGTACCGATACTCTTGGCACATGCACTGTGCTTACGGCCTCCCACCGTTATGTTGTTGTCGTCGTCGCCCTCTGTTGTAATCGGGGTTGATCTTAGAGATTCCGGACGAGGAGGTGACGACGACTTACTCTACTTCTTACTAATCTTGATTCTTGTGGGTGTTGCCAAATGTTAAGATGCCGAATTCTGAGCATTGTTGATCTTGGAAACGAGGGCAGAGTTTTGCTACTTTATTATGCTTTCTAGGCTCAGATTCCTTTCGGCTGATTTCCCTTTGTACTCCAGGCGTTCTCTGCGCTCTCCATATCGACCTGTTCTGGAGAGCTTGAAAGATGCAGTTATGTGCATGTAAGTACTCCTCCTTGGTCAATGGGCTGGATATGAGTCCTCTCCTCTCCACCACAAGAACATCTGGCGAACCAATAAATCTCCTTTCCTTGGTAGTAGATAGCCCCGTGCTGAGCCCCCTCTGGATGAAGAGAGTAGGACTACAATATGGTATTGCGGCCCTCCAATATAAAACATCGATTTCATCAGGGGCGTAATTTTCAAATGAGTCTCCACGCATTGTTGCCTTGGTTTTCTTGTTCCAACACATCCCTTTTTCCTCTTAGAACTTCCTGTGCCAGTTTTCAGAATTGAGGAGAAGTTATGACCGGGCAAAGGGCGCCAAAGGGTGCCGCAACTTGTTGGGTTTCTTCTACACCCCCATTTCCCCCATAAGCAGAGGGTGCGCAAGAGCTTGCACCACAGAAAGCCGCTTTTTGGGGTCCACGAGCAACAGGTACTCAATGAACTCTATGCATTCGGGTGGGACTTTCTTCTGCTCCAACTGCTCCCTAAGAGTCAGAGTCTGGACCAGACTTTGCGAAAGAAGACTGTCGGCGATAGCCCACTCCATAACATATCTGTCTCCAATTGGACCTTCCAATTTGGCTCCTCGCATTTTGTGAAGCTTTGCAATACACCAGCATGCCTCAGTTGCCTCCTGAGTGTGATTTGCTTTGATATTGCAACCCCTGGTACCAAACATAATGTTTGCGGACATCCAATGAGCGAGCTAAGCGGATCAGCACCCTGAAAGTAAAAGAACGAGTGGACTTACAGACACACCAAGAGACCAAATATCACATGCGGCGCTGGGATTCGCTCCCTTCCATATCTCTGGAGCTCGAATGGCATCACCTTGTAGCCGCGCTTCGCCATCTTCTCTCGAACCAACACGTGTGGCCAGAATTGTCAGTGATCATACATCACGGAAGGTCACTGGGTGGCTTACTCCACCCGAGGTCCGTAAGCTTGACCACTGGCGTGGGACTGGGGAACCCGCTCACGAGGATATTGTTTGGGTTGAGGTCTTAGCGCTGAGGTTAGAATCAAAACATTGATACGGTAGCGGGGTATTTTCGTTCTCTCACCTCCGTGAACATACTATCCAGTTCCACCCATATCCCCAAACACAGCTAGAGCCTCCAAACAGGACTTCGCGACCGTCTTGAATACATTGACTTTTGCTTGAATACTTGCTTCCTTGGTTTCCCAAAGAGTATTATCCATCCATTCAAGGACGAGACAGTGGCTGTCGCCATTGTTGATATATTCGCGTAGGGAACGAATGTACGGAGACTTGGCAATGCAGCTATGTTGATACGTGTTCGCCTCATTGATGAAGAGAGCCGAGGTATCAGGAGCTACTTTAATGACGACTCTAAGTCGTGTAAGAAGTTTTAGGGGTGGTCGCCAGGTAGAAGAGGTACTGACGATGTATGCGTTCCCACCACATTTGCTTGAAATACGTTCTGTGCGAGGGACTTGGCGATCTGATAGGAACTTTGTCGACCTTTTACAACCTGGTTTAAAGCAAGTCGCGAAATAATGCTAAAGAGAATACTCTTGATAGCTTCGTATAGCGTGATCATGAAAAGAATTCCACAAGGTAGAAGTCAGTGCGGGCCCGGAAGTAATCTTACGTAAGCAAACACTCCTTCGTTTGTCCAGGAAGACAACGTCTGTCATGTACATCGGTCGTTAGAATGGACGTGGTGGTAATGATAATACAGGTGAACTGAGGAAACTGGGTGGGAGCAGCTAGCAGCACCATTGCATGAACCAGAAGTGCAGATAACTTTGAATTACTCTTGGCACGGATATAGACATTCTTGTTTTATCGATTCTGTCGGAAACGAGCAGATAGAAACCAGTTGATTCCGCTTAATTCCATCGAAAAATAGAACTAGTACAATTAACAAATTGGTGGGAGTAGAAGACACTTCCCACTCCTACGCCATGGTCCACGCATGGCATAACAACCAACCATAACAAAAACAAAAACAAAAGCCTCTCCTCAGCGGAGCTGAAATGAAAAACAGACTAGCTACAGCCTGCCAGAGTATCAATTCAACACTATACAAGAAGAATCGTAACATAAATGACTCGCTAGCCCCATAGAGGAAACTTCACTTCATCAATGAGACCCCAACTTCAACGGGAAGAAAGACTCGGGCATCGGCTCGATATGCCAGCTCTCATCTCGTTCTTCATCCAAAGCCTGGTCCCAAAACTGCTTCAACTCATCAGGAATATCCCACCCTAACTTCTCGTTCCGCAAATGCATCCTGACCAAGTGTCTCTTGTGCCCATTGTCATCCACAAACGCGTCACGCCGATGCAACAGTGCAAGATTGTTGACGAAGTGTATGTCACCTGGCTGGAGGCTTATTTCGAGTCGCGTCTTCTCGGCTATGGAATTCATAATGTCCAAAGCTTCTCTCTGTCGAGGTGTGATGGATGGGATGGATGTTGGACGTGGGTAGAAATCGTTGCCTACAAGAGCGAGGCGCGTGAAGCAGAAGATCACTCTGTCGTCGTGATGGAAAAGGATAGGGCGCTGGTGAAAATAAGGCCTGCAGGTGTCAGTCTTTAACGCTTGTTGCTGGGGGGTTGTCGTACAGTGCAAATGGCCACTCTGGCGAAGCCAAAGTGGATATCACATCCGGTCTTGTCCGCGCCAGCTCGTTATAAATGCTGTGTCCCGAAGCCAGTACACAATTTCCACCAGAAAAAGCAACATCTCTTGTCTGAAAGCCTAGAACATCTGCGTCTGGGTCGGTATGGAAAGGCTTCAACCTGTCAGCATTTGGTATTCTATTGAGCGAGTTCATGGCATACAATGCTATCCGTCGAGTACCGCACATGCTTGGACAAATTTTCATTGCTAGGATCTGCGGTTACATGAACTGATTACCCAATTAGAGTAGCCTCGCGTTGATGGGTGATGTCGTACCTAGCATGTTGCCAACTTCGTCTTGACGCATCCGTCTTCCAGCGATATAGCTCTGGATCCCCAAGAACACAATCATGCCATCCTCAAGACAATATCGATCGGCTTCCAGTCCACGAAGAACGCAGAAGCCCTTCCCATTGTGTACTTCATCTGCAATCTCGTCCAAGGAGCGCCCTAGTTGGCGGAGAGGGAAGCTCTTGCGGTCAACGAGGTTCCCATCGAGGCAAAGCGCTAGAAAGAGTCAGTTCACTACTATTCTTCAATAATAGCAGATGCCCATTACACTTGAAGGCTTCAAGAGCGTCGTCGAGTTCCTGCTTATCTTCCACTGTAAGATTCACAACGAATCGGGTTTCGTCGGCGAACTCAGCAGCATTCCAGGCCTGGCCAGTCCTCAAGAACAGAGGGAAGTTGAGTGGGAGGGCAACACTGCTGATAGTTGGACTGTTGGTGAAACCGAAGTAGTCTGTGGTGGTGAGTGATTCAAGGTTGCGGTCAGTAAGTGTGGGAGTCTTGAAGGCTGCCGTCGCCATTTTGGGTTTTGCTGACTCTTCGCCTATAAGTGGGTCGCGTGTTGTTCTTTTTGGCTTCAATGACCAATAGAAAATGACGAGATTGGCCGGAGATATGAGCGAAAAGGTACTGCAATGCGAGTCATGAGTATCGTTTCTAGAGAATGGACAGGTCATATAATCGGGAATTGTCTGCTTTTCACTTGCACGCCTCAGCCGCTCTAGAGGAGGGGGGAATGCCAGCGACGGCAACTAGAGGGGGAACCCTTTTAGCCTACAGATTTCATTGCAGAGCCTCTGGCCGTATTAGTAGAACTGCATGATTGGCAGCGCTGCAGGAGACATAGCCCAGTTTTGATTGCTTGATTCAACAAACTCAGCTACCACACCCGCGGCGATACTACCACAACTCGCCACCCTTTCGATTCTCCCCGCAGCAGAACCCTTGCAGTTGCCAACGACCTCCCGCGTTCCCGTCCCCCATCCGATCCAATACAAACAAACCTCCGGTGGCCGCTGCAGAATGTACGGAGCCACACTTCTGCTACTTGCGGTAAGCTTCTATCTTTCGTCCGTACCACGTGGCTCCCAATCTCGCTCAAATAGCTGGGAGACAAAGTAGTGCTCATGGTCACACGAGGATGGTTTTCGTATCTCTCTGTATAGGTATTCTGCAATGCCGTCAGACTTGCATGTGGTGTGGTGGGCTTGACATACCGTTGGCTTGCACATGTAAAGAAGTCTTTTGGATGAACTTCACTTGATAGGGATCAAGCGCCGCCATTGACACTGATTCTTCAGCGTTCCAATCCAAAGCAAACGGATGGTGCCCCTTGCAACAGTAGTGGTAGTACGCCAGAAGAACATTGGCCCCCATATGGAGCTCCGCGACCATATCTGTCATGGCAAATTTTGTCTGTACTAGTCAGAATCATGGCGAGGCGGATATAAAAGCCAACATACCTTGAGACCATGTTTCTGGGCATATGCGATATCTTGCTTTGTGATCAAGGATGCGTTGTGAAGTAATATGAAAGTGCAGAGGTAGATGCAAAACCAGTTCTGCGGCTTGTTGGCTAGGATCAACTTTTGCAACTGCTCTAGGATCATTGTCCTGAGAGGATTCAAGATCCCTTGCATCAGAACAAGTTCTATTTGAGCACCCATCTATGGACATCAGCGCTATCGATGCAGTTGTACCGAAGTTATTAGGACATAGTGTAGTTGAATCGAGTAAGAAAAATGGTGGTGAACAGGAGGAATGAAAGGCCTACGTACAACCGGTGGAATGGGAGTTTTGTTTGGCATTGGGCTCGAATGATCCATCAAATCAAGAGGTATGCCCAGCCTGTCCTCTCCGACGATTCGTTCGGATTTGCAGAGCATTCGTACCGCAACCCAAAGTCTGAGTACCATGTTGAGGAGGATACGCTCTTGCTCACTCTATACCCCATTAGCCACTACCCAGCTAAAACGATGTGGCCATACCATGTGGTTCTTTGACGCATTAATTGCCATGCTGTAAGTTTGAAAGATAAGATGATCATCTTTATCCAGTATGCTCATGAAGAACTGCGTTCCCTCTTTGGAGATGTAATCTCTGTATGCTCTCCCAGCCTCCTTCAAACTTTCAATCGCATAGGGAGGAAGCGTCACAGACTTGGAGATGCCTCCATGTTTCCATTTTCTTGAAAGGCTATCTCCCTGGACAGGGATGAACTTTCGGACTCGAAGAGTGATGGGATTGGGGCTGTAATCTTGAGTGATCTTGATGCACCTGATTGCAGAGTCTGCCCAAGTGGAGACATCAGTCATCTCCATTGACTCCCACCGCCTGCTCCAAATGAGGTCTACCACATAACCTTCTCTGAATAATCTAGCGTCGGGTATCTTGTAGCGAAGGCAAGGGAGGTGGACAACTCGAGTATTCGCTACCTTTTTGCAGGTAAGGCAGACTCCACGTGGGTCGAAGGGGTCAGGGATACACTAACGCGAATGTCAGACGCCAGCTGGATAACCAACGGAAAACTTACTCTGGTCCGCTGCATCTTGCATCGAACGCAAGCATTGTCCTTTCTAGTCTGTGCTGTTTGTGCTCTGTCAGTTGGATCCTTGAAAGGACCGCGCTTCGGTCGATTCGAGTCATCATCAATACTGAAGTCTATAAGGGGACAATCTGAAGGGGTATCGTCCCAAGACGGCGACATCTTCCCAAGGGTGTGTTGTTGGGCCATATGAGGAGCAGGAGGCATGGCAACGGAGTTCTCGGTGAGAAAGCCAGCAGGGGAAACGCTCTGGTCGGTGGGTATGGAATTTCGCTGTTGGGAATATGTCATGCTCGGTTGTGGCGCAGGTGGTCTAGAGAGATCAAGATGGACGGGCTGCCACGTTGGGGGAAATTGGAAAGGGGCATCGCAGGCAAATATGGCATTGCACTAATGAAGTTAGCACTCACTTTGGAAAAAACACTTTTGAAATGTTACCATAGAATTATCATCTGGGCCTTGATTAGATTGATCATATCCTGGGTTGGCATAGAGAGGGGAGCCAAAACGGGGTTGTGAATAGTTGGGCAACGTAAAGCCGTGCTGAGATGCTGAAGAAACTGTTCCATTTGGCAATCTCTGGAGAACCTTAGTTCCAGGAGAGGCAATTTGACTATCAGAACACGACGATGCCAATTCATCTGTAGTAAAAAGATTCCCTAGGCATGCGGCCCAACTGGCTGATGGTACATCCTGTCCAAATGGTTTACTTCGCGAGGAGGTGCTAGATGACTCCCAGTTGTTCCCCATGGCTCTTTGAGAATCAAAGGAATCTTCGGGGGATGACGACAAAGAGGAGTTTACTTGTTGCAAAGGTGTGAGTTGACTTGGAAGATGGGGATATGCAGTGGATACCGACGATCTCCGTATGGAACCTATGGCCGCTGCGAGATCCGATGGATGAATGTGAAAGAACGTTGCTGTATTTTCAATTACTGCGTGCTGGTCTTCCGTAAAGGCATTGTATGTTGTATCAATCCTAAACCTTTTGTTCGAATCACCATTGGCTATGGAGGGATTGGACGAGTGGCGTTTGCGTGAGTTCTCCTGAACAGGAGACGTCAGATACATCTTCGGCGAGGAATTTGGAGGAGATAAAGGAAATAACCGAGGCCTGTGCAACAAGACAAGCACCAAGAGGCAAACAACAGCATGCCAGGACAGTGCAGGACAGGAGAGACAGTTCAATAGTATCCTTACCATGGTAGCCGGGAGGGTGCAGTGCCCGGAGTTGCGGTCTACAGGTGGCTAAATGGGCCGGTCGTCAGGAGGAGGACTGGGAGGTTGGCTACATCTGATACCCTCCCGCTAGGTGTCACGAATCGTTTGGAAGAGCTCAAATCAAGGAGACCTTGCAGTCACCAGCAGGCGCTTTGCTACCGTTGCAATTTCCACCGTGATTGAAGTCGACAGCGCTCAAGTGTTGGAACAATGGTGGTTAGCAACGGGATCTCATATAACCTCAATCTTGCTACTTGGAATGAGGTTCTATGGCTCTCGCGAGCTTGCCTCGTCCTGCTAGTATTAATCTGTAGGGCGAGGCAGAATTAGATGTCGTCGTCAGGGGGTGAGGTTGGAGTCGGGACGATCGTGAGCTGGATGTTGGGCGTTGGAGGTTGGACGTTGGACGTTGGACACGGGGTGGCGTTGTTGCCCGGCCCGCTTGCTGGGATTCGAACGACCATGCAGCCCTTCTCACCGGGTTCGCTTGCATGCCTCGATACGGCCTTTGTAGCAACACTCCCGTGGTTTCATCGGAGGAAAACAAATGTTAATTCAGCCAAGCGAGTGAGCCTCAACCGGGGAAGAGTTCTAGCATTCGGTGAAGACCTCTACTTCAACGCACCCATGCCGAAATCACACAGCCCAAAAGCATTTGACCGAAAAGCGTTCCACGACAGGTTTCATGGCCCAATATATTTCTTAAACTGCAACAATTTGGGCAAACATAGGGATAGAATCGATACTGTCCCTACTATGTGGGTGCACGCGATCATAAATGTTCCAATTACATGCTGTTGATAGAGAGGTGTGGATGATCCAAGGACTTCTCTTGCGTTCCGTTGCGGTAGAAGAGAAACCAACAATACGAAGACAGCAAACCTAATTGAGACGGATACGGACCATCCAGAAATGGTATATGGGAAATGCTCGCGGTTGTGAAACATAAGGTAACTCCGATTTCATTGCGATTTGACTCCCATCCAAAGCATTCATCATGTCTCGAGCGATAACCCTGACTCCAGAACTTGCATATCGAGCGATATCTCCCTCCACCGCATTTTGGGAAGCCCACAAGTATCCAAAAGAGGAAGATGCATATACCTACTTGCCTTGGAACGAGTCTCACTTGAACCCCAAGAACAGAATTGACAGTCTCACACCAGTTCAAACGCCAACTTGGACGGTCCACGGCTCGACCGGTCTGGGAACTCAATTCTTCACCGTTCCAGTATTCATCTCCCCCTTGCCTCCTCTGCGAATCGATACATTCCTACCTGATCCAGCCTATTGGCCAGCAAAGTTGCGGCTCGACTTGAACCTTAACGAGGCTTTCCTTTTTCGAGACTCGAGGATAGTCAAATTTGGTATCTGTCAGCACATCCTCCGGGCCTTGGAATTCTGGTCCGCCTCGATCTCCAACTTTGAGATTATGTACAGAGAATTGCCCTTTGGATCTAGAATAATGTTCGAGAATATGTCAAAGGATATTCGGAATATTCGAATCCGGGTCATACGCACCCACGATCTCGAGAGACAGCTGTTGCCCTTGGCAGCGCTTAAGCTGAACAGACTCAATCCTCTGCCAGAAATCCTGGACATTTCACAGCTGACCCTCATTCGACAGTTTCAAGATAGCGCAGCTTTAGTTCGGGTTATCGGGTCGGACGAGAATGATGTTGTGGTTTTCAAAACTCTATCTGATACGCCAAAGTACCTATATCATGAGTTGGAAATCCTCCTTACCATGCCTGAATATGCGAATATCATCTCCCGGCCTAGGCATATCGTCACCAAGAACTGCAGGTTTGGAGGCAAGGTTGCTGTGTTGGGGTTCACAATCCGATATCACAAGCAAGGGTCCCTTCGTGATATCCTGCCCTTCAAAGGCCTTCATGGTATCCTTGCCATGAACGATCAAATCAAGTGGGCATCTCAGGTTGTCAAAGCATTGCAGCATATCAAATCCAAGGGCCCAGGATGGTACTGTGATCTTCGCCTGGACAATATTCTACTTTCTGACGCGGACGATGTGATCCTAATTGACTTTGAGCAACGAGGTGTACTTCCTGCGTTCGCATCGCCGATGGACAATAACCTACAATACATCAATGCTCTGATCAACGAGCCATCACTCAACACGGCAATGAGGAAGGAGTACATGGATCTATATGACCTACATGTCAGACCATTTGTACCGAAGAGAAGGGACCAACATCAAGGATGTGTGCCATGGTTGTGCATGAGTAAGTCGGAAAGAGAGGCCTCGGAGATGTATATGGTGGGGCGGCTACTGTGGTGTATTTTTGAGGGTGTCAGTGCCCCACAGAAAGAACTTTGGATGGAGTATCTCCATGAGCCTGATATTGAATTCCCCGAGTTTCGCCGAACTCCGCAGCAACTAAGGGAGTTGATTTGGAGCTGTACTCCTGGATGGATCGGAGTGAACAAGGTGTTGCAAAGGAAAGCCTTCGAGCTCAAGTTCCTAGTGTCAAGTGACAGTAAAGAGCTGGGGAAAGAAGGCTTTCTTGGAGACTTGGTTGCGACGTGGGACAGAGAACTGGATCGCGCCAGGTCCATTGTGAAGAATCGGGGAGACCATACCTCAAGTGCTAATTCAAACAATCCTGTAGATGGAAGATTGACGCTTGAGGATGTTTTGCAGAAGATTGAAGATTGTGTAGCTATTTTCGAAAACTCTGAGTAGTAATCTGTGAATTGACCCGATTTGTATTGTTCACTTGCTGTCAATCGAACCTAGGATCGGGAACGTTGTGCTTTCTCCTGTTATGTCTAATTATCCCAAACTCCATTATTATAGGGAACTAGCTTAGTGAACTTTTTGAAGCTGTCTTTTGCCTCTCTGTCATGACAAACTCTTTCGTGAAAGGGTCCTAATCCACTCTTTAGTTAATCGCTCAACGTCCGATACCACCAAAGAGCTATCAGTAGGATCAAATGAATCCAAAGAAAACTCCACATGAACCTCTCAAAGCCTAAGACAAACGCACACGTTGACTTCAGTGCATATCTTGGCTGACATTATTCTCGGTTAGCCTTTCGAAAGTAAACACGCAGCCAAACCTGCAGCTAGCAGCACGACACACTAACTCGAACGACTTAACACAACCTAGAATGCCATACACTTTATTTAAACTTTATTAGGCCTCAATCTGGGTTGTACTAAAACTCTCAAGTCCCAAAACGGCTAGGGTCACTGGGGGTGAGATAGGTTGGGGCAGGATTTTCTTCTGCACTGGTCTCGTTCTAACTATTCACATTTTTTTACTAACGCCTGCTTTACACAACCCAAGGTCATAACAGCAACTTGGCTATCTTCCGCCACTGTGGAAGCTCCTTTATTTTCTATATTTCCAGCCTCTGGGTCTGATTGCAAGATCAATTCCTCAAACTCAAGAGGCCAGGGTGAACAAGCCCGCGCCGTCTTCAACTACGATCTCAGCTTTCTACCTTCTGCCTCAACCAAGGCACATCTCGTTCAATAGCGACGAGCAGAGCTGTCACGTTGATCGCATAGTTATGAGAACACTACTATCTCCAACACCTCTCCCTTTCCACTAAAACCCAGCGCACCTTGAGCGATGTCGTCTTTCACCAACCTCCCAGTCCCCCCAAAGGCTGGCTCTGCGTCCTCCGCTTTCCTTCCATCATACTCCAAGCACCTCGACAACTCTGCGTCCTCCGTTTTCCCTCCATCGTCCTCAGAGCATCTCACAGATCCCTCCAACCTCCGTTACAGCTCCTTCTCAACCATTCCGACGGCCTACACACACCTCGCAAGCTCCGAAGCAAGCAACACCTCTGTCATCCTACCCACGGCCTCCAAACACCTCAAAAACCTGCCCAAAACCAACTGCAACCCTCCCAGTCTCCTCGAATTGCTCTCTAAACACACTCCAAGCAATAAGAGAGCTAACTACACCCCCCCTGCCCTCACTCTCACTCATTTTTCAGCGGTTGCCCTCGAAAACTCCACTCTACAGTCGCAGTTTGCAGAAATGAAGCAACATGCGGTATTCAAGGATGTACAGATCGAAGGCTACAAAACCGGTGAGAAGGGGTTCGTTTCGGTCATTGCAGAATTGAAGGGAAAGGTCTTGAGAGTGGCGGGGGCAGGTCAAGGGCAGGAGAACTTGGCGAACATTAGAATTCAAGGAAACGTTGGGATTCCGGAAGAGATCAGAGGACCGCAGGGAGCTGCTAGGGATACTGAAGTAGGAATCGGAATGATACACGTTCCCGGGGGTAGGCTGATGGTAGAAGTTGACGGTGTCGCAACTTTACAGGAGGATCTCTCTGGTTATGATACAGGTGACGACGAGGAGGATGGCGGGGTCACACTGGAGGGCAATAATACTTTCATTTTCGCAGTTGATGATACAGCAGGGGGTTCAGACATCAGCAACAGTGACCCAAGCCATGAAATGGAAGGCAGCACCAAGAAGGGAGACCGAAAAGATGCATCCAAAAGCACAGGAGCTGCTAGATTCGACCTACCTGCGGCTTACCAGAACGTTCTACAGCAACTGCAAGACATGCCACCCGGATATGGGGGATATCAGTGGTCCATCTCTCGACCACTGACAGGCCTTACGAGTATTGCATCTGGTTCTGGGCTGAAAATTGCAATGAAGTAGCGCCTAGCATCACCCGAAGTACGAACCCAACTCCTCCTCATTATTGCCTCCCATGACGCCAATATTCGGCGCCGACACCTTCATGGTAGCATCCGAGGTTCTGAACACACTAAAGCGGGAAATATTGCAGCTCATTCTGGGGATGTCCTGGTTGACGTCGCTCACCACATCTTAGGAAATATCACAGAAATCGAGGTGCTAGCCAACGTCGATAGAGAGGAAATATACGGACTTTTTGGCTGCTTTCGCCACTCCAGGGTCGTAGTTTATTTCGAAGAAGGAGATCGAGATCTTGAATCTTCGGGGAACGATGTATGCCGAATTGAATGCAACACCGTGGGGTTGGTGGTTTTGAAATCCCGCTGCTGGGAAATTGGCCCAAATCCGGAAGTTGGAGAAAGAGGTCAGAGCGATCCGAGATGTGCTTAATGCAATGCACAGGGATAGAGCGGTTGCGATTGAGGCCTTCGATGCAAATGGAGAAGTTGAAAAGAGAGTCAAGGAGATGGTGAACATCGAAGAAAAGGTCAGAGGCTTCCGGGCAAAGGGAAAGTACCAGTAGATTTCCTGAGATGATTGGTGTTCATTGGCTACTATTTTGGGCACCAAAATTTGGCTCTAGGAGGTTTTTAAGAAGTTTTGTATGTAGTTATTGCTTTCCAGAAGCAACAAAAGAGGATGTGTGCTGCAATCAGTGCCATATAAAATCCCTCAATAATCAAACTCAATATTCGCGCCCTTGACCTGATCAAATGCCAAAGTGTTCCATAAATCTGATATTCCACTGGAGTAATAGGATCTCTTTGTCGTAAGATAAACTTCCTCGCCCCGGTACAAGCTTAAATTGCAAGAGATCCTGTGTTGTCATCTTCCTCATGGTGAATCGTTAAGCGAGTTGCGATGATGGAATCGGGGTCAAGAGTTTACTAAACCCGTCACTTTCCTCATCTCTCAATTGCCATGTATGAAGAACAGCTGTTAGTGGGTACTCCGTGCCTTTAGGTTTCGGAGTTGTTTTGTGGAGCAGATGACTGCTTATCGGCAAGCCCTTCCTCTTTTCAATTCATCCCACTTTGTTTGTATCCCCAGCTGACCGAATGCTGCGAATACATTGTCATGGCTTTCAATTGAATTTCCTATATAAACCCTTGAAGCTCCTGGCTTCAGCATGTGCAAGATTTCACACAGATTCCAACGCGATGCTTAATATTTGTCTGATTGGCTGTGGCGGCATTGGGACGATTGCTTCACTGGTCCTTGAAAAGTCTAAGCGAGCAAAAGTCACAGCTGTTTTACGTTCAAACTACGATCTTGTGTTAGAAAAGGGCCTAGATATTGATTCCATTGATCACGGCAAACTGTTTGTTTGGAAACCATCTGCAAGTAAGTGGCTCTTTCCAGTGCGCTTGCAAAGCTCTGACAAAACCCAGTTGTGCGAAGCGTTGAGGATGCCGTCAAAGGAGGACCATACGATTATGCCGTCGTCTGCATCAAGGCTCTACCAGATGTCTATTCAGTGCCAGAGATCATCAGCCCTGTCATCACCCAGGGTGTCACCTCCATTGTGTTGGTACAGAATGGCATTGACATCGAATTGCCACTGATCAAGGCGTTCCCTGAGTGCACCGTGATGTCGGTAGTCAGCCACACTGGGACACGCATCGCTGGAAATTTCGTGTATCATGAAGATCGCGAGAAATTGTTCATCGGTGCCCATTTCCACTCTGGTATTCCGAGGCAGAGGCAAATTGACAGCACGAAGCTTTACGTTGAAACATACTTGGCAGGTGGACCTACAGCTTGCGTTTATGCAGAGGATATCATATTTTACCGGTGGCGAAAGCTCTTCTGGAACGGTGCATTCAATACTCTCTGTACACTCACTGGACTCGATGTTGGATCACTCCAGAAGGGCGGTGGAACCGAAACACTTCTCAGGCCTGCGCTGTTGGAAATTTATGAGGTGACAAAGGCCGCAGGATACACTTTCCCTGAAAACATGGTCGAAAAAACAATTTCCGATACACCCCCGACGAGCCCATTCAAGCCCAGCATGCAGGTCGATCTAGAGAAAGGAAACCCGCTTGAGATCGAGCCGATTCTTGGAGGATTGTTGAGGCACGCTAAAGAATTAGGTGTTGCGACACCAATATTGAGCACTGCTTATAGCGTGCTGAAGCTTGTGCAGTGGAAGCTGATACAGGCGAGGAAATCAACATAGAGTTGGGGTCTGGTCAAGGGGGCAGGTGGATAGATCCAAGTTCAAGAAATTTAGCCATCTACCATGATCTTCCCTTGATGTTGGGTCTTTTTTTTTTTTAAAAAAGTTTCTGTGCAGCTGCTGTAATTCGTCACTATAGTCCGTGTTTGTGCAAGGTTGGTGATGGCGGCGAGGAGATCAGTCGTCCCCATACATGACGGTCTGTACTCATTTGACACCCATAAACCATGGAGTGTCCTGGACAAATCGCACGAGATTTCCTCTCATTATGGTGAGAAGATACGAAAGGATGTTACCCGGGATGAAAGTTTAAGGATCTCCCGCCACGATGAATCTGATATCAGGTTCACATTAACTATCATCTCATCACTGCGGGGTCCCTGGACATCCGCTAAAGAATTTACCTGGTACTAACTAGATTCGTTCGAAGGAAATCACCACATCAACCTCATCTTAGTTTTCCAGGTCAGCAAAAGTCATCCGAACGGACGGGCGTGCTGTATGTCCGGGACTAGAAAATCGTAGCAGTTCATACTTAGTGTAAGGGTCCAAGGAGAAGAAATAAAATCATTGACCACACTGCTAAGCAAGGATTTGATCAATGGGAATTACATCCAATGGGTTAGGGGGTCTCAGCCAGCTTGCGTATCTGGGGAAGATTGGTCACAGTACAACTGGAGCCACACATCTGTCCAAGGGGAATATTCGAATTACATGCATCCCTCAATATTTCAGCTATGGATGGTGAATTGGGCGTGATAGTGGGGAATAGAGAGGAGGCCGAAACCCAAGTGAGAAATGTTTGCGAGCCAGCCTGGCGGCACAGTGAATACCTTAGTAGACACCGTTGCGAAATCACCGATTGAGAAGACCCATATTCTAGAAATACATACCAAGCCTTGGGTTGTATATTTCTGGACCTCATTGAGATTGAGAGAGATCCAACACGGGTGTGGTGTATTGCATTTCCTAAATCTGGGACGAGATGGCTCATCAATCGCATGGTTTTGTAGCCTTTCCGCAGAAATAGACGGCAGAGTCGTATAATGACGGGTAATGGTCATCAATCGTGAGCCAAGAGAGAGAACATACACACTTAAACAGTCATCTGAGTGCTGAGAGCAGATTTGTGACTTCTGCTCCAGTTTGGAATAATTTTCGTGCCGAAAGTGCAATCTCTGACATCCCTGAGTCCAATTGGCCGAGTAGAGTTTCAATTTATGGCAAGAGTTGAGATCGGGTGATTCTTACAAACTTGGAAGAAATCTTCGCTCCGAATCAATAAAGCTTCGTCTGGGATTTCGTCAACCGGCCGGGTATTTTCCCGCTGTCACCCTTCTCCCTGGCCGTTTTCGCTTACCCATGTAAACAAAGCCACAGCGTCTCATTACCAGGATTCAACCCCAGTCACCCCATACGGGAGGTCGCGTGGAACGCAATTTACCGCAGATGCGATTCTGCTGGAGGCAAGCACTCGACAAATGTTTCTGACCCAGTTCCGAACCCTCTATCTTCAACAAACCTCTCCTCACCACGCTATCTCATCTCGATCCGGAGTCAAGCGAGCCGACAACCGAATTCCTTGCCTCACATCCAAATAAGTCCTCTCAACCCCGCCCTTCAATTGGTCCCTTATCTTCCTTCCAAGGGCCAATAAATATACTTTCAATACGAGACACAATCACTACCATGCTTTCAGAGCCTGGAGGATGGATCCGGCCGATCTTGGCAAGCCACCGCTGTGACAAAGTGCAGGCGGCTGCACCTCTTGAGAGCCGCACGGTTCGCAATGGCGAAAATACAACTCGATTCATCAACGCCATGTCCAAATAGGCGTCCGTGTTACTTCAGCACATGCCATCCGGAAGTCGCGCGAATGGCTTCCCCGTACCGTCCTATCCTTGTTCGCCTGGAGAAACAGGCTACTGTATGTCAGTCCATCCCTTTCGACCGCGGGGATTCGCCCCTTTTATCCATATTTGTAAACCCTGATTTGATTTACGAGTATGAGCGTGAGACAGCCGGCACGGGTACTATCTACATAACCTGCCACTTTTTCCGTAGCTCGAACCCTTTTTTGCTCGCTCATGTCACATCGTCTCTGACTGTCTCGTCCTTTTCCTTGTTTCGTCCGTCATCGCTTCTGTTTATTAGAGCATTGCCTTATCGTGAACGATGGATCCGACCGTTAATCCTGGCCCGGACACAAGCTTTGCCCCCACGTATCTGATTTCGTGTGGGGTACTGGCGGGTCTGGCTCTTGGTCTTTGTGTGATGAGGATATACACCCGTTCTCGACCTGCATTCCATCTGGCTTTGGATGACTATTTGATCATTGTCGCGGAGGTATGTTTTCTTTGCAAAGTTGTTGAGATGATTGCTGATTAATCTAGATATTCTCCCTCATAGGCTACTGCATTGCTTGTGCAGCTGCCTCTCATGGATGGGGTCATATCTCCTTCTACATCCCCGCCGCTGATCAAAAGATTGCTTTCAAATGCCTCTTTGCGGTAGAACTGATATGGGTGCTTACGATTCCCTTGATTCGGATCTCGGTGGCATGCTCGCTCATGCGATTCGGCAATTCTAGACTATGGATGTGGACATTGTACGCCTTGATTGGAATCCAATCGGTCATATCAACTGGCTGGGTGATACTGCAATTCTTCAATTGCAAACCACTAAGGTCGTTCTGGGAGCCCGTATCGAGTATCAAGTGCTGGCCACGCGATGTCACACTTGTCTATGGCTGGTTCACTGCTTGTAGGTCCTTCTATTGTCCAAGTCGGGCATAGCTGATGAATCCAGGCGTTTTCATCCTTATGGATTTCACACTCGCCACCATGCCAGTGAAACTTATCCGGACACTCAACCGGCCTCTTCGCGAGAAGATCCTCATAGGATGCCTCATGGCAATGGGACTCGTCGCCACGATCATTGCAGGAATCAAGACGAAAACTTTCAAGAATGTCTACCTTGGAGATCCACTGTCCACGACTGTCGACAGCTCGATGTGGGCTAAGCTAGAAGAGCTGGTTGGTATCATCGCAGCTTGCATGCCTTGCCTTAAAGCCCCAGCGGAGAAACTTCTTCGAAGAGCTGGGATTCTGTCAGATCATGAAGATTCGATGTCGATGCCTAGCTTTGTTGACCCTCACCATCTCAATAAGAATGCCCCACTGGGGACAGTGACGCATGTGAATGGTTCGGGATCAACGCAGACAGTCAATGCTGGGAGCCAGCAAAATATACTACAGAGTTCGAAGGATACAAAAGGGACAGAGGGAGTGGTAACGCGTGTGAAAAGCTTTGCGGATAGCGGAAGTTTCAGGACATATGGGACAAGGTCAAGGAGGGAGCAGGATGTTTAGGGATATGGTTGGGGATTGGCGCATGGATATACGGGCTGCATTTTGATTTGGAGGCATTGGAGTGGGGATATGAATTGGAACTGGAAATGGGCATAGGTATGAACTAGATAAGGGAGATTCATGCTGCGGGAGCAAGATACCCCTCCTGGAGCCGCTGGACTCTGGGTTTTGCTTAAGAGATCACGAAGTGTACAAATGTCATGGCCCGAGTAAACTTGGGCACAAACTGGAGGACCAGAAAATTTGTTTGACATACAGAAAGTTGTCCCGCATATGATTCGTAGTTGCTGGGTATCATCCATACCTCCAACGCCTATTTCATGCCAGTCGTTTCCGTTGCAATATTGTAGCAGCTGCAAGCAAATCTAGATGAAGTGACTTTTCCCATGCTCCCAAACGCCGTATATGCAATGTAACCGATGCGGGAGGAGTTTTGTAGATCCTGTGCGATACTTGTGAATGACTTTATACCTCAAAGCATCCTACTCCATCTCTGCCGACTGCTCACGAGACAGCATCAACCTCCATCTGGTCGTCTGTGGACTTCTCTGGCTTTGCCTTTGACTTTGACGTCTTTGGCGCATCTGCGATCATCTCCATCAGTACATAGTTTCTCATATTTCCATTGCCGTTCCCATTCTGAAGACTACTCACCAGTCATCTCTACCTCTCCTTCCTGCTCCATCGCCTTCTCAATCGCCCTCCTCCTAGCATTATTCTGCAACTTCTGCAACTTTCTTGCCTTCTTGCCCGAGACAGGTGCTAAGGGACCACTGGTTGGGTGTAGGACATCGCTTCTTGCTGTTCCTCGAGGGTTCTTGGAGACTTTGTTCGTGGCGTTGCGCCTTTGGACTTTTGCGCGGCTGGCAGTCTTACGCTGCTTGTTGGGGACGTTGGGATTACCACGGGAAGGCATCGTGAGATATTGGAAGTCGTGGTCGGTCTTGGTGGAGCGGTGTTGTAATGGCAGAGGATGCGATTTGCTCAAGCAAGTGAAGCTGCAAAGGTCGAAAATATTTCGAGATGCTTGGCTAGGCAAGTTCCAATGTTTGGCGGGGTGGGTGGGTTGGTGGCACGCACAGCACAGCCACACGAACCTCGTCACTCTGGGATGCGCTGCCTCTTCATCACTGTCACTGTCTGCCAACTTCTACCACAACACCACCGCAACATCGTGAACAGCAGCAGAATTACAGCACAACTCTCGTTCAATCCCTCTCCTCAAGCAGATCGATACCCCTCCGACCTGCCACGATGTCTTGGGCCGGTACATCTTCCTCCTTCCCGCGCTTCCAACCCCGCTGACAGGTTGTAGGATTCAAGAAAAATGTCAACCGGGCCACGACCCAGGTGATGATGAAGACGGGGCATGTAGAGAAGACAAATGATCGCGATTACGAGGTCGAGGAGAGGAGATACCGGACCATGGAGGCGGCGTCGATGCGATTGCAGAAAGAAGCAAAGGGATATCTGGATTCTTTACGAGGTGAGCGCGGATTTGCTGGTGTGGGACAATTGAAGTGAGGAGACTGATGGGTATAGCCATGACTGCCTCCCAAATGCGAATTGCAGAGACGATCGACGCTTTCTATGGTGATGCTGGCGCGAAAGATGGTGTTAGTAGGAGTTACAAGCAAGCGGTAGAGGATTTGGATGCGGAGACAATCAAGGCACTGGATGGCCCATACCGGTATGTTCGGAAGTACAACAGTAGGGCCTATCTAACAACTGCAGCACGACTGTTCTAGAGCCCATTTCGAGATTCTGCGCCTATTTCCCAGATATCAACGAATGTATGTGGCTTCCCTAAGTCCAATCTTCCAAACTGACCCTCTCCAGGTATTAAGAAACGGAACCACAAACTCCTAGACTACGACGCGATGCGAGCTAAGGTCAAGAAACTCGTCGAGAAGCCTGATAAGGACGTCACCAAGCTTCCGCGTGCTGAGAAGGAAACCGACATGGCCAAAGCAGCCTATGAGCAACTGAACGAGCAACTCTCTACCGAACTTCCACAAGTCATTGACCTGCGTGTACCTTACCTAGATCCCAGCTTCGAAGCCTTGGTCAAGATCCAGCTGCGATTCTGCGCCGAGGCGTATTCAAGAATGGCCCAGGTTCAGCAGTACTTGGATGCGGATACCAGAGAGCAGTATGCCCAAGGGCATCTCGATAGTCGTGTTGAGGAAGTGTTGCAGGAAATCCGGGATTTGAGCATCAGTGGTACGGTTTGAGAGGGTGTGTAATACCAGGGTTGGAGTATGGCGTCTTAGAAGAAGTATTAATGAGCTGAATGCGATACTTTCAACAAACACATGACACTGGACTTTTGGGTTGTGTTCTGTGCCTTGGATCTATGAATGTTGCGGTGTCAGGCTTTTGCAAAACCAGTTTATGGAGGCTGAGCCAATCTAACGGCCCTGCTCTATTCAAGGGGAAATAAATGGCATGTCTGAGAATGCCGTGTTGACTTGATAGAAGGATGGGAATAGCGGTTCAAAATTGTTCAGGAGCTGTCAACTGAACGAATGCACTTGAGGGTTGAATGAAAACAAGTATTCACTGTCTATTTCTTCCGTCCCTTTTGACATGTTCCCCCGTATTTCTGATGCCTGTATCTCCCGTAAGTTCAAGACGGCGAGAATGATTTCTACTCAAACTAAGGTCTAACCCAATTATGTAGGACTGGCAGATTTGGTTTATAGTCTTCCACAGGCTGAGGCACGCAGCGTATTGGAAATTACTCAGTATACTTGGTTCTACTTAACAGTAACTCTGGGTATGACTGAATTGTGTCAAGTACCCTTTGAGAGGTACTGAGTAGCGTGGAGTACATACCAGTACTCTACTCACCTCAGTCCATACGCTGGAGGCATACATTCTCACCTTCTAGTCGTCGGTCACAGTAGCTTCGAACAGTGATTTCAAAGTATCAGAATGAACCGATTCTCAAGTAAATGGCAAAGAAGTGGTATTAACGCAAACTACAACCCGAACCAACGCCATTTCCTCACACACCAATCTAAGGCTTCTTCACACTTCCACCCTCCACAGCGCCCTGGGCCATAGAAACAAAATACGTCCTTGACTTTGCGGCCCATACCATCAAGCTTGGCAACTTCCATCCCATAAGCTGGCCAACGCCACCACTTGGTCCTGTAGGCACGAACTGTGTATCCTTGAACGGCTTGAACTCCTTTTGCGTGAACAAACCCTCCTTGCCAGCTGCCTTGGCAAGGTCGATTCCGATGCTGGTTCCCAGAGGAGCGACCGAGTTCTGAGCATCCACCACGCTGCCACTGCTGTAAGATGTAACGTCTCCAATGGCGTAGATTCCAGGCTTGTCGGTGCGGAGAGTCTTGTCGTCTGTGATTACGCGACCGGATTCGTTGAGCCATGCAGAGGGCAGGAAAGTCGAGTTTGGCTTTGCACCTGTGGCATCGATGAACACATCTACAGTTTTTGATGATCCATCGCTGAGGGCTACGGTTGTGGTACCATCTGCATTCTTCGTAGTGGAAGCCAGCTTGACATCGTTCACAGTCTTAACACCCAGAGCCTTGAGCCTGGACTCAGCTGCGGCGCTATTCGAGGGGAGGAGTCTGGGGAGTAGACGGCTGTTGCCCGAGAAGATGGTAGTATCGTGCTTAGGGAACTCAGAGCCAATTTCGCCAGCAGTCTCAACACCAATTGCTCCTCCTCCTGCGATCAAGACGGTCTTTGCCGATGCCAGAGCCTTTCTCAGAGCAGAGATCTCAGACTTCAATTTTTCCTCGCTCTCATTCAATTGCCAAACTGGAGAAGCGAAAGACGAGCCTGTAGCGATTACAAGACTATTGTACGTGATCTTTTGACCATTACTGGTCGAGACGATGCGTTTCTCAGGGTCGAGTGCGGTGGCCTTTGCCTTGACGAGCGTGAACTGCGCGGCATCGTACGAGGCAAACTCCTTTGCGATAGGAAGGAATACCTTTTCGTCTGGGATGAGTTTCTCGCTGACAATTAGGCGTGGAGCGGCGATGTTCCAGAAGAATTCAACGTTGGGGGTGACAATGGTGACATGGAAGGAGGATGAGGGTGTGGTGAGCTTGGGAATCACATGTCGGAGGAGGTAGTGTGCGACATTGATTCCGGAGTGATGACCGCCCAGAATGAGAATCTCGTGAGTAGACATTATTGAATTAAACGTGTGTAAAGTGTTTTGTCCGGGAGGTTGTGTGGTTGTTGGTTGTTTTGGAGTTGGGTTGGGTTGAGAAGGGTGGGAGGAAGGGGGTTGGTAGATACCTGGCTTGAAGAAGAACAAGAAGGAGGAACGAGGGACGAAACAAAGGGATGAGGCTGGATATATGAACACCGACTTACATTAGCTGCGGTATTCACCTGCTCACCATTCACAACTTATCACCAGGCTTCGCATTGCTTCGCATCGCCCGTGCTTTCAAATCAGCTGGAGATGAGACAAGCCATTCGCGACCCGGACACCGCATAGCGTACTGTACAGTCCGTAAGTCCCAAGGTAACACCCCTAGCACATAACGAGATCTTCGCCGTAGACTCCGTGCTCCAGCTGCGGGGGCCCGATTTACAACACCGTCAGTCTTTGAGCATGAACTCGATTTGGCCCCAGTTTGGAAAGTGATTGGATACAGCGTAAAGATTACAGATAACCGCATCTTACGCGGCTTGTTGACGTTGATGCTGATGGAGAGGAACTGTCAGATGCGACGAGAACTGAGAAACATTGCCCGAGTACATTTCAGCACGACAGTCCGGTGTGAAAGAGGTCGTTCAAATAAACTCCGCTCCGGGGGGTTTGATTTTTAATGATTCGCACCACAAGGACAGGGATTGAACGTATCCATGATATTCTGCCCATCCAAAGTGATTTCTACTCTCGTAGGAGCAACTTTATTGTAGGGCGACTTTCTTGGCTTGATTCGAATGCCAATTTGTCTCAGCAGTTCTCAGATATACATCGCTATCCAACTACACGTTCTCGCCTTCACCTCCAAGAATCAGATGAACGCCAACCCAGCTGTTCTATCACAGTCTCCTTTTCTCCGTCTTTACTTTCATGTCCCAGGTCTCCACAAACCATCCCAACCATGCACTAACTCCCAGCCCAACAAAGAGCCAGAATTGCGGGAACCCCTCCTAAAACACAGTTGTGATGATCAGTAACTGACCTGGCGGCATTTCTGAAATGACAAAGGAATGCTTGAAAGGAGAACCGAATATCCCAAAAATTCGGCTCGCAAAGAACAATTTGAGGGCACACGAATAGGTAACTCACTCCAAACTCCGGATCCACAGCCAATGTCCCCGGATACAAAATAGCACTCAGCCCCGTCACCCAGTAAATACTTCCAAACACCGCAGCTGTGAACAACGAATCCCTCGCCATCTCAACAGAATTAGAGCTCATCGATCGCCATGTATAGAACAGAGTAGCCAGACCGAGACCCAGGCCCATTGACATAGTCTGACCGTTGTGGAATTTGGCGTGAGGAGGCCATCGCGGGTTCAGGACGTGAGTTTCGTTGAAATCGGCGATGAAGGGCCCGAGGATCGAACCAGCTGCCGAGATGGTGAGGAGCGCCTTTCCCAGCATTATGAGAGATGTTGGACGATACGGTCTAGATTTTGTCAACTGATACTTTATGATATGCTGTCAAGGGATGGTCGTCTCGTCTTGTGGAAGTTTCTGATTGCGCTACTGGCGGTCCATTCAAGCTATGGATCGGAACGGTTCCTGGGAACGAGGCTGACAATCCACGGCCCATAACCCCGACAGACACAAGGGGGATATGTTGCACCACAACAGATCACTGTATGACTAAATGACCGAATTCACCGGTCGTTGATCTCGGACCCGGACTTCCCCAAATCAGTGTCACGCCTCATCCGATCACGAGTCCCGGGATCACGAGACCTGCCTCGAAGAGCCTCTGAAAAGTGAACAGTGGCAGCAACCCTTGTACGACCATCATCACATTTACGGGCGAGGCTTTCACGGTACGATTCACGATCATGCAACAAGCCGCTGAGATTCTGCACATAGCCGTTGACGATGTGCAACAAAACCCAGGAAACGGATTTGTTAAGACTCTTCTCGTGACTAGTGTTCCTCACATGGATTCGAATGGCAAACTCAAAAAGAGGCAGTATTGATCAGTCCCAGCGCGTGTGGTTTTCTTCCTCGTCTACGAAGGGCTTCTAAATTACCGCCTTTATCATCTAGCAACTTTTTACCTGTGGCTTGTCGATATCAGCTGACTACCTAGATGGAGATTTTCTTCATGTGGTTTTGCAATCATTTGATGTTTGCCATTTCTTTTCTGGACTTCTGTCCTACTTTGTACATTTCGAGGAGGTCCACAAGGACAACAGAGTAGTGGCTAGGAACCTGTCAACTCATCTCTACTTTCATGGTATTCTGTAGAAGAGAATGGCCATCCTTACGTCCGATTGATCGCATTTCTATCATACTAGGTCATCCCCATCTTCCTTCCTCTTCATCATCTTACCTATCATTTCTGGCACATCACACAAGCGGATCGTGTTGGACGAGAACCCCTGCATTACACAGTGCCCCGCCTCGCCCGCCTCCGCGACAATCTCTGAATGGACAACCCCAAGCCACGATCTGCGGTCAAATCTTTGTTGCACATCGCAACCCTGTTGACCTGGCGCCATAACCACACTCGGCCATATTCTAAAAATAGCTCCGCTCGGGAATTGCTTCAAGTGAAGAAGTTGCCCATTTACTCGCTTCTTTTGCAGTGGACACCCTAATACTTCTGAGTATATTGAACGTCAGAGTGTGAAACGTAGATTTTCATGTAGTGGTATTTTAGAAGGCTGTCGTGTTATATCTAAGTCTTTGGAAATCGTAGCCATTTAGACCAAACTTCACCCCTCGCTTTCGTGCTTACTCTAAACGATAGAAAGTTCCCCCAGAATAAACGACATACGAGACATGGCCATAACTCAAACCACTAGTTAATTCATACTCAAGCAGGGTCGTCGCTGCGCTCTCACTGCTGCAGGTAGAAGCCCCCACACCAATAGTCTGACGGTGGGATGGGAGATCAAGTGTTGATTCTCGCTTCACGTATGGAAAATCTCAACGTCACCACCCGGGGTTAACGGACATATTTCCATTGCCAGTGTAAAGTACCAGTTCAAGTATATTATGGCAGCCTTGCCCTTTCAGTCATCATCTCTGCTTTCTGCTTATGTCAAACGGATGAATTTGCACACAGACATCAGACACGATACGCTGCTGCATCTTACGCCCCAGAGGTCGCTTCACATCCAACATCCAACCCAAATCGAAGTGACCTTCAAATAATTCGCAACTCTCAAAATGCCAACCAATAACGCAGCCTGGCTCCCCGCCAACGGCCAGCCCCTCCAAGTCAAACCCGCTCCCTATACCCCTCCCTCTTCGTACGAAGTTGTCATCAAAAACCACGCCATAGCGATAAACCCCGTCGACACATACATGCAAACCATGGGCCCCAAGCTCTTCATCCAAATGTTCCACCCCTTCATCCTGGGGTCAGACATCGCCGGCGAGATCATCGAGGTTGGTTCCTCTATCACACGCTTTAAGCCCGGTGATAGAGTCTTGGGTTTCGCGCTCGGTTCTGTCAATTTCAATGCACCTGAGGGTGCGTTTCAAGAAATCACTGTCGTTCCCGCTGTCGTGGTTGCGCATATTCCGGATAATCTGCGATATGAACATGCGGCTGTCCTTCCTATGGGTCTCTCAGTGGCCGGAACTGCACTCTTCCAGAAGGATTACCTGGGACTGGAATACCCATCTCTAACCGCTAAATCAACGGGCATGACTCTCCTGGTTTGGGGAGGTGCAACTAGCATGGGAAGCAATGCTATCCAACTCGCTGTCGCGGCGGGGTATGAAGTCGTGACGACTGCTTCGCCGAAGAACTTCGAGTATGTCAGAACTCTCGGAGCGAGCCTGGTCTTTGACTACAACAGTGACACCGTAGTGGAGGATTTGATTCGAGAGTTGGAAGGAAGGACGATGGCAGGAGTTTTTGACGGTGTTGGTTTCTACGGAGCATTCGAGAATTGCATGGCGGTGATCTCGAAAACAAGGGGAAGTAAATTCATCGCAGCGTGTCAGTTTCCCAAAGAGATCCCAGAAGAATCCGGCGTTACGGCCAAGTTCATTCTCGGCGCTAATTTGAGAGGCAACGAAGTGAGCAAGTTGATCTATGAGAATTTTGTACCGGATGCTCTGGCAGCTGGGAAATACGTTGCTGCCCCGGAAGCGAAGATTGCTGGGAAAGGACTGGGGTCTTTGCAGGCTGCGCTTGATCTTTGGAAGATGGGTGTCTCTGCTAGCAAGATTGTCGTCACTTTGTAGGATGGTTATTGGAAAGTTCATGCATTACACCCTGGGCGATCCAGAAAATTCTATCCAACATTGTCCTGTCTAGTCTAGTCTACTTTTTGACATGAAAGTGGTATATGTTGCACTTGCATGGCTCCATAAGTACCCGACCTCCTACTCCTTTAGGCGCCCGGGTCCTTCGCCCAACTCAAACATGTCACCTCACCATCCATAAGCAAGCGTCAAGCGTCTGCCGATTCGCGCCCAATTTTATGGTAACTTGACGCCAGGATGCGGTTCGTGAAATGGATACTGCGCTCAACATCCAAGGAAGTCGGCGTGAACTGCAAGACAGATCCGAACAGCTTCTGCGCGGCAAATCCAGTACTCGCCATGGCCTGAAGGAAATGTCTCTAAGGAATATCGCCTGGACTATTTGTTAGGTTCGGTGTGTAAAATAGAATGCTAAACACTTTAAACGCCGCACTGCTGACTTTGAACGTGGGCTGCTTGTCTAGTTGAGGAGTTGGGGTTTCTGCCAGAGACAGCTCCGTGAGTGCGGGTTCAATTTCTGGGTGAGTAACACCTTTGGTCTTCCGTTTGCGTTTTAACTTGGTTTCCACTTTCGTGTCTGGGCTGTCCATCCATTCTTGAGGCTCGAAAGGCTTTACACCTTGACTTCCTTGACGGCTCGACCCATGGCGGGATTCTTTCAGGATCTTCCCTCAATGCTTGGATATGTGATCGCCTATAGCTGCGTCGATTGTTTTTCGCGTCAGCCGCTCATAATTCTTGTCGAACTTGGCTCAAAAATTATTAAGATTTTCCTCTGCCTTCCTCATTGCGTCGTGATTCTCCTTGGTTCGTTTCTTGTCGGTCGGGTGATGGAACCTACCATCGCCAGGCATGGGGAGAGGGACAATACCTTTCAATACGGAGTCCATCTGGTCCATTCTTGGAAAATAGTCTATTAAGTTCACGCTGATACTTCAGTTTTGAATGTCAGCCCGTAGCAACGGACAGGCACATGTATCGCGGGGGAACGAGCGTACCTCATGCTTGTCATAAAATGTAGCACCCCATGGTTGGTACATTTCAAGCTCGTGGAAGATCCGTGAAAATATGCCAAGATATCCAAACAAGTCCTCGGTGTGCGGAGAAAGGTGCTTTTTTGATATCTGGGTCCTGGAATAGCTGCTCAAAGGCATCAATTAGGTTGGTGAAACCTACTAAATGCCGTTGGTCTTCATTCCACAACATCAGTAGCAATCCCCAAGGCTTGTAGAAGAAGTCGTCGCTGTAATTCTTTGGTCGGATGAGCATATTAATGGTCCCTGGTCGTTGGGACTCACGAGTGAAGTACTGTCTTAATGGTGGCGATGACTGGATATTTTCAAATAGTGCCTTGAATTCTCAGATGAAACTTTAAGCCTAGGGCACGATATTAGGACAGATCTTTGCACGCAACGAGAGGAGCACTGATACCAACATCTCTCGAAAATAGAACAAAGCAACTAGGTACTCATCTGGAAGTTGTTTGTCATAAGATATCTGGTCTGGGTACGTCTGCTTTAGATCGCATAACGTGGTAATATGATGCCAGATGATGCTCCAGTTCATAAATGAGCTTCTAGCAGCACGGGAAATTTTGGATCCAACTAGGAACCAGAGTCGCTCGGATCGTGGAGGATTAATTCGCAGCACTTGATGAGGAATGCGAAATTCTGTCTTGTATTTGCAACACCCGCAGCCCATCTCCAGGTGTATATTGTCTCTGGGAGAACATCAAGCGAGCGCATCCTTCTTACTCATACCACCATACCAATCTCCCGTATTTATCTGCCGAGTCTCTATCCATGAAGAGTTCATACCCAGGAAGAAATGCTGGCACCTCAACTGCATGGCTGACTGTCGCTAAATGAGTGATGTTGATGTTGGTGTGAGCAAATGCACTTGGAGGGTTTCGGCCTCGACTGTTGACAAATATAGGAAGAGATTTACTGCTAAGGTCCCGAAGGTTGAGATCGGGCCACAGATATGCCTCTGGAAATTTCGTGAGGCCGACGAGATACTTGCCAGTGTTCTTCTGCCGATATGCCTCAAAATCGTCCGATGTGCAGGAGACATGTTTGGCCATGCCGTGAGAAGGAGATCATTTTGCTTCTTCTTCGTCTCCTTTGCCCATCTCTTTTCCAGAAGATCGCTATGTCTTTCAACTATCCTCTTCAATGTATTCCAGTCTGCCAGTACTTTCTGAGCAGGTGGCTGGAGTTTCCCCATCAATTCCTCCTTTGTTGGCTTTCATGTTGGCGTCCAGGGCGAACCTGGGAATGGATTCTTCGGGTCATATGCTCCTCTCGTCCCATATTTGTCTCCTGCGTCGTGTATCTTCTGCCAACCTTTATTGGAAAGGGGTTTTGTTCCATCAGTTGGGCCTTGGTCCCAGTACGATGTTGTGAGAGTCCCGCGTCCCAACAACCAAGTCACTGGACTTGACTTGTGGTTTTCAACACTCTTTTAAGTGGCTAGGGGGCTGGATTGTTCGATATAATAGCTGCCAAAACTGTAGAATGCAGATCAAGATCCGATAATACGCTGGATTATTGTAATATCCCAATGAAACAGAAGATCTGAGGGGAGGGAAGTGGCACATGATACCCCTATTTGAATGACCTTTTGTGGTGCTTTTGTTGGCTTGACACAACAAGACTTATGCATCCTCGAACCGGATCATAAATCATGAATGGAGTATTCTACTACTTGTAACGTACGTGGAATGCGGCCTTTGAATCTCTGTGAGTTGCACTTGGACTTCAAAGTCTCGCAGCTCGGCACATCCCAAAATTTGGATGGTATTCAGGTACTCTCAAGTCGAATATCTCCAGTGCTCCGAGTTTTCTCCATCGGGTAACATATCAGTGTCAATATCCTCCGCTCGCAGATTGACTCCCTGTTCCTTGTTCTTCTTCGCATTCTCCCTCTTCATCCAGATGCCAAGGTACAGGACGAAGCAGATGCAAACTACGTTGCAACAAGATGTAGCGATCAGAGTGGGGATGTATCTGGCTGTATCAGTGGATGATTCTTCAGAGCGAATTCTATACGTACTTTGGAGCATATTCTTTCCTGAAAGTAGCAGCAGACAGGATTCCTGCGAGGTTTCCCAAGCCAACTAAGAACCCAGTGTTCGCTGCCCTCGAGTTTTCATCCATGTTGTTGTTGTTATGCCAGGAGTGGACGAGGCAACTCGGTACATACGACCCAGCGGCCATCATGAAACAGGCAAAGTATGCCACACCCTTATTCTCCATAACATCGATGGTCGCAAGGATGATCATGCCAACCAGGGATATCACCAAAGCAAGTACAATGTGGTACGTTCTCTCTCGAAAGTAATCGGAGGACTTGGCAATACATAGAAGCACAACAAACCCAATGGAGTTAGGTGCAACAGTCCATAAGTTGGTTTTGACTACACTGTAGCCAAGTCGTTGAACAATCTTTGGAGTCAGCAAGGCCAAGCTGCGGACCAAGGGAGCCAACATACCTGTGGTAGGAAATTCGAAGTCGTAGAGAATGCTACAGGGTACGTGAAGCAGATCAAAACCCAGATTGGGAATTTCCAATCCTTCCAAGTCTGAAATGCTGCTTTCATGCTGAAATCGACGTTGACTTTCCTTGACGAATCTCTCAAGCTCCTTGCTCGAGCTGCAGCCCTCTCCTCCTCATTCAAAAACCACGCCGACTCTGGAGAGGCCGGTAGCCAGAACAAAGCAACTACGCCAACCACCACGGTCATTCCCCCTTCAATTAAGAAGAGCCACTTCCAACCTTCAATCTTGGACTTGATTTGGAAAACACCAAAGGCAATCAGTCCACTGAACGCCGCTGCCAAGAGAGCGCTTCCAAAGAAAATGGCGATCCGAAATCCCAACTCGTTTCTCTTGTAGAACAGGGTTAGGTAAAATACAACTCCGGCAAAGAACCCAGCTTCGCAAGCTCCCAGTAGTAGCCGTATGACCAGGAGGCCAACAAAATTCTTGGCAGCACATTGGATTAGCGCCAAAGATCCCCAGCAAATCATCAAAATCGGCAGGATGACTTTGCCAGAGAACTTTTTCGTCAACAAGTTCAAGGGCAAGTCGCAAAGTCCAAACGGGACATAGAAGAGTAGGATGAGAAGGGAGTACTCGTTGCCGACAAAGTTCAAGTCAACATCGAGTCCATCAGTCTTGGCATTGGCGAGGTTGCTCTGTGGGGTGTTAGCAGAAACAAAACAACATCTGGATTTCATCGTACCCGATCAACCGAATTGAAGAAGTACATCTACAAGTTGTTAGATTCGCCGTTGGGCCATGAGAAGTACACACCAAGCTCAGAAATGGCAACAGGATCAAGTCTAGCTTCCGCACACATGACTTTTCTGCCCCTGCATCGATGTAGGTGCTGACATTTCCTTCACCAGATTCCTGGTCGATTTTGAAACTTTGTTTCTCCATGGCAAACTCAGATGCTATGTATTACTCGAGGTGTATCTGAGGGAGCCGCTCGTTTATAAGAATTAAAATCCATAACGTTGGACAAGTGGTTTCTATCCATTTGTGCAACCTTACACACTGTCACCAACCCGGAACGATACACGCTTGACTTCAACTCTCCACACAAATCTGCCAGATTGCTACCCCCCCATCCTTCTCCATGGCAACGTTCGATCGTATCTCCGTTAGTATCTCGGGATTTGATCAGCATGAAATTGCTGTCTCGCTTACTGTAACCTTCGACCCGTTATCTGAAATCCACCCCCATTCTTGTCACACGCAACCCACCCCAAGGACATTAAATGGGGTATTTCATATCAAGTCCCACCACTTTTGGCCTGCTGAGGATGATAAGAGATAGAAGCTGGGGTAGTGGTGGATGGATGGATGAAATGATGGAGTCGGTTAATAACTGTGGAAATCAATAAACACTTGCGTCAAGATATCTCGCCAAATTGAGCGCATCGGAATACATAGTTAATGAACACTACGCCAATCTCCCCGGTGAGAAATCCAACAGTAACACAATGTCAGCCCCTCCGATCCTCGATTTCTCCCGTGAGTTGTTCTCTCTAGTCTTGGTCGAAATGAGCTGATCTCATAGCCTTTTACGGTAATGACGCTATTGCAAAGGACAAACTGGTAGAAGATGTAAGAAACTGCTGCCTTCACAATGGCTTTTTCCAAATCATCGGGCATCGTGTACCAGAGCATCTCCAAAGCCATGTCTTTGATTGTTCTAAGAAGTTTTTCAATCAGTCGCTGGACGAGAAGAGGAAAGTTAGCAAAGGTGCGTATCGAGTCACCAACTGGGAGAAGGTACTAATTAGATACAGATCTAAATACCTGGAATCGCGGCTACGAGTTCCTTCGCTCTCAGATGTTGGAAGTTGGGACGGCACCTGAGTTGAAGGAGGGGTACTATATTGGCGAGGACCTTCCAACAACTCAT
Organism: Cadophora sp. M221; assembly: GCA_017366145.1. Lineage (NCBI taxonomy): Eukaryota > Fungi > Ascomycota > Leotiomycetes > Helotiales > Ploettnerulaceae > Cadophora > Cadophora sp. M221. Next base: position 93,206 of record JAFJYG010000003.1, on the reverse strand, counting down.
CCATACTTTCTCCAGAAGAAACTCAACAGCGGACCAAACATCTGGCCGGAGATAATGGATGGAGCGGATGACTTCAAGAAAACTACAATGGATTATTATCAAGAGACGTGCAAGCTCGCTCGAGACGTTCTGAAAGTCCTCGCGTTGACACTGGAACTTCCAGAAACGTATTTTGATGACTTCACTACAGGTGCTGTTGCAACTATGCGACTACTACATTATCCTCCTCAGTCTGCAGATTCGGATGAGAAACTGAGTAGAGGTATCGGGGCTCACACCGATTTTGGTGCTGTGACGCTCCTGCTTCAAGAGGAGGTTGATGGGTTGCAGGTTTGGGAGAAAGATACCCAGACATGGTTGGATGTTCGTATTGAACTCCGGTTTGTGTCCAGAATATCGCTGACACGTCCAGGTTGAGCCAACCAAAGGTGCTTACGTCGTTAATCTTGGGAACATGTTCATGAGATGTGAGTAATGCTATCCAATTTTCAATTCTTCCAGTCTCAAAATGGACGTGGGACTTAACTTGGCCGCTTCCTGACTCTTCCCTGTTTGGTAGTTGCTAACTTGTTGCTCACCCAGGGTAAGCTCACGAAACCATTGATCAAGAAGATTCTGTCCTAACCAGAGCTAGGTCTAATGATAGGTATATCTCAAACCTCCATCGCGTCATCAACAAATCTGGGAAAGAAAGGTATTCTATCCCAGTATTCTTCTCAGGAAACCCAGATTACATGATTGAATGCCTACCGCACTGTTGCGAAGAAGGCCAGAAACCAAAATATCCTCCAATCTCAGTCGCAGATGTTGTTGGTGGAAGTTACAAAGAGAGCTATGGTCGAGCTGAGGCTCATAAGGAGAAGATCGAGAAGCAATCTCATGCGGCTGATGTGAGGCAAGCAATCACTGTCTAACTGGACATTTGGAGGAACAATATGTATGAGGTCTTAGACCTCTCAACCTGTAGTGTTGTATTGGATTGAACCCTGAATGCCCAATGGCATTGAAACGTCGCACTTTCGGTATTTAGATCGCCGAATACATCTACAGTGCACACGTTCTAGAGCTAGCTAAGAAGTAAACCATGTCCCATCAGTTTACAGAACTCTGCCATGGCCATCTGACTACGATGCTCTCCATTTGGCTACCTTCTCGCTGTATCTTTTTCGTCGGATCTCCCGGCTCTTGGGCTGAAGGCATCTCTGTTCTCATTGTTAAGGCTGGCATGGTCATGGATGGATATCAAATTCATGATACGCAGGTAGCGGGCTGTACTGCGCGTGATAATGATAGTCAAAAACAGCTGTACGCTAAGCTTCAATACGAGAATCTGGGTGAAAACGAAACCGCGTCAGGTGGTGTACAACGATAGGAAATGGGTGGGGAACAAGCATAGGAGAATTTCCTCCCAAATCTTACGCGGAGTGGAAATGAAATTCGGTGCTATGTTATAGGTTGCATGAAGTCCGGACCAGAATACTTCATTAAAACTCCAATATTCTACTTCAGCAAGGAACACTGTTTATGGTATGCGGGGTGCACGTTGAGATGATCGTAATCTGCATATAGGTAAAGCCAAAAAGTGTTGACTAGTCGCGGCGAGCAAAAATTGAGATAGAGCTGTCAAAGAAGCAAGAGCTATTGAAGAAATAGGAGTCTCATCCAAATAAACGAAGAAACAGTACGATACAATAAGCCACACGCTTGACTCGTCCCCCCGATACTCAAATAGCTGCGTGTCCATGTGTCTCGAATGGCAATCCAAACGACATCAGCCCAACCAAAACCCACATAGCAGCACTAACATAGATTGGGACAGCAGTGAATCCTGTGTGCGAAGCAATCAAGCTAGCACAAAGTCCACCGAACCTCAACAGCGTGGCAGCTGTCCCAGTTCCCGTTCCACGGTGAGGACCTGGGAACGACTCGGGTGTGAAAGCGTACATGATGGCATATTCTGATTTGTTAGCACATGTTAGTTAACTCATGGAAGTGGACTTGCCAAAGTTGCCAAGTAGGCCCGTGACGCATGAAAAAGCAAGGTCTGCTGTGGGGGTGTTGACTCCAACGTAAGCGAAGAGAAATATGCCCGTCACGATCGCGGATCCCCCCATCATCCAACGTCGGCCGAGTCTGGTGTTGACCATGAATGCTGCAGCAATCGGACCAACGACACCAACTGAGGAAACAATGCAGTAGTTTCTGTATGTGAGATAGAGAGACGATTGTGTGGTGAACTTTTGAGCGAGATACGAAGGGAGGAAGTTGAAGTAGAGGGGATACGCAATGCCTGGTAGAGTTAGAGAGATGAATGACGGGGGGAAGCTGTGCATACCAATGGTCAGCCAAATAAGCCAAATCAAACCAGTGTGCAGGCCTAATTTCTTGTTGGCGAAGAGCTTCGAGTACTCAACACCCTTGAAGTCTTTGAAGTTGTCTTTCATTATGTCGATACGTGATAGACGACTTCCTTCTTCTTCGTAGTTGACAGCAAGACCAAGTTGAGCGTCGATATCTTGTAGCATATCGAGAGTGAGTGGCTCTGGCTTCCCATTTCTTCGAGCGACGAAATTTACAGCATCGACTGCTTCGGCATCGCGACCTTTTGACAGCAGGTATCTTGGACTTTCGGGCATCTTGAAGACGACGACACGGATGAATGCGAAAGCTAAAGTGAGGGCGCCAAGTGTGATGAGGAGATATCGCCTGTTTGTCAGCGAAAGTCTGCAGCATCGATCAAGGAACTCACCATCCCATGTTATCCGATCTCTTGCAAGTCTCCCAAGTGCTCCCTGCGACACAGGAGAAGTTTGCTTGGAACACCCATCCCAGAAGGCTGACAATCACCTGCCCAAAATTCCACCAAGCACTCAAAGCTGTCAAGAGCCATTGATGACTTCCTGGCACGAACTCCAGAAAGATCAAACTGTCTACAGGGACGTTCCCTCCAGCTGCTGTACCAATGACTGACCAGATGCAACTGAAGGCAATGAAGTTTTGTGTTCCAGCAGCTGCACACGCGAAGATACCTCCGATGAGAAGGGTTGCATTGAAGGCTGGCTTACGGCCGATGAAGTCTGCTGAGATTCCCCAGAAGAATGCACCGACGATAAGACCGACATAGTAGGCTACCGAGGAGTATGATATGACGGTGATGTCGGAGAATTCGAGTTTGATGAGGGGCTGAACGGTCCCGATTCCCTGGGACCAGAAGTTGTCCGTGATCCACCCGAATCCAGTGACTACAAAGAGTTCCCATTGATACCTGAATCGTCAGAAATGAAGACTTGATAATCTGGGTGCTTACCTTCCCATACCGACTTCCTCCAGGCATTTGCTGACGAGCTCTGACTTTAGCCGGTATGAATCACTGACCGAGCCGCCGTAAAATTCTCGATTGGCTGCATCATCAATCTTTTCAACACTTCCATATGTCTCGTCCGGTTGGACTGGCTGGATTGTATCTTTCTTGCTTTCTTCCATTTTCAAAGATAAGTTCATGAAGATTGACCACTTTCTCGAGCAGAATGTGTCTGTTTTAAAGCATATTCATTTCAGTTCAGATCCAACGCTCTTATCAGCAACGAAAGCCTCAAACATCGGGGCAATCGAGGTCTTACTACAGAAGATAAGAATGCTGGGTACTAAAGCTGCGCATTGACGAAGTTGGATGTTTGAGTTGTGGCCGAAGGTGGGGGATTGTGAAGAAGTGGGGGATATGAGCTGTGGGTCCAACTTGACTCCGTCGAAGCCTTGAATTTGCGCTATCTCCCCACAACTGGAATACAAGGAGTGGGGGGTCCCCGATACGATTTTGCGGGGGTTTGTCACAAACTCCTGCATTCTGGTGGTCGATGCTAAGCTGTTCATTGATCCGAAATTCGAACTGCATCAACAATCGTGAGGACAAACGCATGAAAGACAACACGCCATTGTTCGGAGGGTAGAGTTAATTCATTTCTCTCGAATTATTGTGAATACTTGTTCTGATAACAGGTTCAAAGTCTACAAACGCCCAGTACGCCACTGTATGCTGATCTTAACCTGTCCTCTATTCCACATGTGCCACTGATAACTTTCTCGCAACCTCTTCGACGTCACGTCCTTGATAGGAATCGAGCTGATGAGTCTTGAACTTCCTGGCTGACACCTTCTCCGCGAACAAGATATCCATTTCCTCGAAGGTACGTCCCATGCTCTCGGGGAGACGGAAAAATGCCCAAGCGAACGTCAGGAATGCGGTGCTTCCCCAGATGAATCCCGTATATCCTCGCAGGTTCCACTCGGTAGGGTTCATGAAGTATGGTTGCAGAACGTTGGAGATGACACTAACGACGTAATAGGAGTTTCGAGCCAAGCAGATAGTTTTCTGGCGGAGACGGGTAGAACCCATTTCAGCGGGAAGTGCCCATCCAAGTTGACCGACGGAAAGCTGGAATATGAAGGTCCAGACGAGAGTGAGAACTGCTTGAGACATTCCGACACCCGAGATGGATGTTTTGGTGTTGAGGATACCGATCACGTAAAGAGTGCATGCCATGGAGAACATCCCCCAAAGGTAAATTGTGCGGCGGCCAAGGTATGGCATGAGGAGGAACCAGGATACCAGTGTGCCGAAAAGAGCCATACCAGTACCTCCAACGTTAAGTTTGTAGGTAGTATCGGTGTTGAGGCCAACTTGTTGGAAGAAGTAGGTCGAGTTGTATGCAAATGACGAGCCGGAGAGAATTTGTCCTGCGAATGCCATACATGCGATTTCCGTTCGGCGACGTTCTGGACCCTTGAAGCAATCTTTGTATGACGTTCCTGTCTCAAGTTCTTGTTCGAGTTCGTTGGTGTGAACGATTGATGCGAGGAGCGTCTTGGTTTCAATTCCGGAAGATTTACGAACGAGGCGCTTGAGCGATCTTTCGGCGTCTTCAAGACGTCCGACTCGAACCAAATGCCATGGAGATTCGGGAGCGAAGCAAAGGAGAGGGATGAGGAATGCAGGCCACACCCATTGAATAGCTGTTTAAGGTTAGTCTTCGATTGTAGATCCGGAGCAGAGGTACTTACCAAACGGGATCTTGAATGCCCATTGACTTTCAACATTAACAAGACCTGCAAGAACACCAGCAGCGATCAGTTGACCGATGATGAAACACTGACTTGGTGTTAGTTGAGAATATCGGAGGCTGCTGCTGGACTCACCATATTTGTGTAGCTGGTCAAGTAGACTCGAAGTGATAGAGGTAAGACCTCGGAGGCATACGCTGGAGCGATTGTTGCAAAGACACCCCAAGGGAGACCTAGCAAGTCAGTGAAATCCATTCGAAGGAAATGAAGGGACATACCACAGATCAATTGTCCCACAAGCAAGACTTTGATGTTGGGTGCAAAGAAGACGATGAAGAGAGATGCCGAGAGGAAGATGAGGGAGCCGACAATAACACGCTTGACACCAAATTTGGTTACGAGAAGTCCATTGAGAAGTGCCCCGAAGAAGGCTCCAATACCAGATGCATTTCCCAGACCAGCCTGCCATGGTGCAGTCAACTGGTAACCGACACCAGGGAAGAATGTTCCATATTTCTTTGCAAACTCAGGGTAGGCGTAGAAGTTTCCAATCAAGATTGTGTCGTAGCCTTCCATAATCACACACATGGAGACCATGAGTGCCCAGAAGATGGCAGTAGGGTAGGCTTTGATAGCTTCGAGTGGAGAGAGTTCGTGTTCTAAGATGGTTCCTTCGAGGGCGGCATGATTGAGTTGAGAGCCCTGCATCTTCAAGTTGAGATCGACATCTTGCTCGAGGTGAGAGGGGTTGACCTCTTTGCTTGCATCATTGAGGTTCTTCTCCATGATGGTGATGGTTCAGGAAGTGATGTGGTGGGGAAATGATTGGGTGGAAGAGATGCAGGATGAAGCTATTCAAGGGGGAGAGACCCCCCTTATATGTGTATGCTTTGAGGTTGGGCTGTCTTTGCAGTTGGAGGTTGCATTGGCATTGTATGTTGTCGGCACGAAAGTCGCCTAGTCGTTGTTTGGCCGTGGTCTAGTCTTGTGGTGTGATGGCCATTCCCCGCTTCACCAAATTGTCGGGTTAGTCTCCGCGTTGGGTGAGTGTCCAGTGTACCAAGGCCGGTAGTGTCAATCTGGGGCATCTGGGGTAAGAAGCATGGATTTGTCCCCGACTTCTCCCCGCAAGTGCTCAGGTAGGGCTCAAAGCAGGACTTTTTCCCATTTTTCACTCGCTTCCCTCGACATCATGGCTAGGGTAGGTAATTAATTCAGACTCCCATCCCCAAGTGGCGGGAACTGGCGACGAGGTGGCTTGAGGGCATTCCATTCCCGCCGGTTTCCCGCCGGTTTCCCGCCCGTAGTTTCGTGCGGCAGTGGCGATGCAGGATCTTCCTGTGCCATCCATTCAATTGCCCAATGACAAGAGCCGCGGTCGGGATTGGTGAATTCCGCTTCAAAACCGCCGCTAGGTTTGTTGCACTGTCCCTGTCCTGGAATTTAACGATTGAGCGCTGTCAGTCATGACTCGGCTAGGAAATCGGGGTTTGCAGGCGTAAGGTTGTGGCGCTGCATACCCGGGGGCGGCTTTCAATCCCGCCTCAATGAGGGGACCTGGGGAAATGCCGCAGGGTATGGCTCTCCGTGTCACCCTCGGTGCTGGAATCCAATCAAATAGAACCGAAATTGTTCCAGACTAGAAGATATCCAATGCAGACGCAGCCAACCCTTATCAAATATGTCTGGAGCAGTCCTGGAGCAGAGAGGCGGGGAACAGGTGACTCGTTTTCCACCTCCGCATACAGCTTTTGTTGCTGAAATGGTACATGAACCCTGAGCCCTCATGGTCGAAGCCACCTCCCTCATCATACTTAGCTTGGACTCTGAAGGCTCCTCGTGTCTTGGAAATCTTTCGATAACACGATTCTGCTTGAGCCCTTCCTTGTTCCTTACTCGCAACCCCAACCATGGCAGGCATTCGGATTGCCGTCTCTATCGCGGCACTGACTGGGCAAGCAATAGCTGTCAACAATGGTCTGGCAAGAACTCCTCAAATGGGATGGGTGAGTAGATTCGAATTCAGGGTATTCAACTTCTAACATGATTCAAGAACAACTGGAATTCGCTCGGATGTGATGTATCCGAATCTCTGCTCCTTGATACCTCCAAGACACTCGTTAACTCAGGCCTCCGAGATGTCGGATACAACTATGTAGTGTTGGATGACTGTTGGTCCGATGGAAGAGACGAAAAGGACTTCCTGAAGGTTGACATGAAGAAGTTCCCAAATGGAATGAATTCCGTGGCAGATGAGATTCATCGCCAAGGGTTATTGTTTGGGATGTATTCGAGTGCTGGGGAAATGACATGTGCTCGATATGGTATGCAATTCGAACTTTCTTCGGAACTTTCTGACAGACGTAGCTGGATCTCTGGATTACGAAACGAATGACGCCATCAGCTTTGCCAATTGGGATGTCGACTACCTCAAATACGACAATTGCTACCATATGGGTCGTTTTGGTACTCCGAAGCTGTCTTTTGACCGGTACAAGGTTATGGCAGACGCTCTAAATGCCACTGGAAGACCTATCCTGTACAGCCTCTGTAACTGGGGTGAAGACTTCAGTCATACTTGGGGAATGTCAATTGCCAACTCGTGGAGGATGTCGGGGGACATCTACGATTCCTTCTCTCGTCCAGACGACCTATGTCCATGTTCAAATGCTGCCGATCCACATTGCATTGCCCCAGGATCCCATTGCTCTGTGGTGAACATAGTGAACAAGGTGGCAGCGTTCGCTGATAGAGCACAACCAGGAGGATGGAATGACCTTGATATGTTGGAGGTTGGCAATGGAGGGATGACTGATGACGAGGTTTGTTTGTCCTCTTTTCGGAGAATCAACTAACACTTGGCAGTACAAAGCTCACTTCTCTCTATGGGCGGCACTCAAATCTCCTCTTCTAATGGGCAATGATCTTCGAACTCTCTCTGCCAATGCTTTGACAATTCTCAATAATCCCGCCGTCATCGCCATCAACCAAGACCCTGAAGGACGTTCGGTTTCTCGTGTTCGTCGCTCAGATGCTGCCCCAGATAAGTACGGGATTGGAGAAATTCAAGTATGGAGTGGGTCTCTTTATGGTGGAGACCAAGTTGTTCTGCTCTTGAATGCAGGTGGAAAGGATACCCGTATCAGTGCTAGCCTTGCCGAGATCTTCCTACATGAAGGTCCTGAAGGATCTGCCCCACAAGTACAGGAAGAGTGGGAAGTTTATGATCTATGGGCTGGTAGGATGGATGATATCCTCGGACAGAAAATCCTTGATGCCGAGGTCGATCAATTGGAGTCGTTGTTCAAAGACGCGAACTGGTACAACTCGACTACACTTTCTTACAAAGATGGTTTAAAGAAGAGTGATCCTAGATTGATGGGTAAGAAGATTGGGACAGTTGATCCTAGTGGGACTTTATCTGCTAAAGTGAAGAAGCATTCAGTGGAGATGTTTCGATTGAGAAGTGTTGGCGAAGGGGGGAAAAGGAAGGTTCACTCTAAGGATGAGTTATAGTATCTACATTGAAGGGGGTTTGCCTAAGACACTTGTATAGGATTCAGGGCTCCCGGAACCCCAGGAGCTGAGGCTACTTAGGGATCCTTAGGAATCCCAGGTTGACGAAGTTCTATATAATCAGGTAGTTTCCTAGGTAGTAGAGCCTCGTGCTCAAATTCATATAGCAGTTTAACTATTGCTTGTAACGTCTCAATTCCTATTGAGAACCGAACCTCTTGTGACTTTACTTCTCAGCTGATACCAACCAACGAGCCTGTACGCACAGTACCCGCGAACAGCAGGAACGTTACATAACCCTAGCGCACCTAGTGTTTGCACCAAGTAAACATTACGACCGTTACATAATCCTAAGCGAGCTTAATTTGTGAAGAGTATTAATCCTAATTATTATCACCTCAACTAACCTTATTATAAGGATTTTCTTACTTCTCAATTAATAATTTATTTAGATTAAAACTAATAATTAATTAATTACGAATTTAAGGTTAATTAACTTAGGTCAACTTAATTAGATTGACTTATCAATCACTTTATCCGCGACTTGTACGACTTTGTCGTATGAGAGGGGCTGTAAGCTAAGTTGGCTTAACTGTAACCTCTTCAGTATCGCTCCACGCCTCCCGATCATCCCAAGTCCCATCAGAATCATCATCCTCCTCCCCACCACAGCACGGTCCACAGAAGCCCGCCCTCTCCCCACCATCCAAAATTTCTCCAAACAACGCAGCAGCCGTAATTCGCTCCGCCGGATCCCTGTTCATCATCTTTTTAATCCAGAGTACCGTCATGCCATCCTCCTGCGCGCCGGCTGGAACCATGGTAGTCGCCCACTCAAGCGCCGCCTCGACATTGTCACAATATCGGTACGTCTCGTTCTTACTCTTGAAAAATGCCCTCAGATCAGCAACCGCAAAACCTCTCAGTACTGTCAACATTTCCAAGAATACACAGCCCAAGCTCCACACATCCGCAGCCGAGTTCTTGCGTGGCCCGAACTCCGCGACTTCAGGCGCAGCGTAGACCGGTGTGCGAGCCACGTCTGCGGTGGTGGTGCTGCGCGATAGATGTTCCCAGTCAAAAGAGAGACCGAAGTCCGTGAGGAGCACCAGTGACCCTTTTACAAGGATGTTTTCTGGTTTAATATCGCGGTGGCGGATTTTGGATGCGTGGAGATAGGAGAGTGCGTTGGCAAGGCAGCCGAAGAAACTGCGGAGCAGGGAGAGCTTGTCGCGTGAGGAAGCGCAGTCCGTGAAGTAGGTTGCTAGATTGCAGTCTGCGACGGGGGACATGATCAGGGCGACATTCTTGGGGTCGGTGTAGCTGCCAATCTTTATGGAGGTTAGTCTTTGGGTGGATATTTAGGAAAATGAGAATTATTTACAAGTTCAACGCAGTGCTGATGGCTGACCCGCTTCAAAATTGCCAATTCGTTCTTAAAATTCTTGATGTCTTCTCTGTGCTTGCTAAACACCTTTTTACGTCGAAAGACCTTGCGTGCGTGCTCTTGGTGGCTGATTGTGCTGATAACTTTGTCGACGTAGCCATAACCACCACTTCCTAGCCGCGCCAGAACTTCATACGGTACAAAATCTCCATGCCCAAAGTTCACGTGGCGGCCTTGAGTACCCTTCTCCAGCTCAAGTGCCATAGTAAGGACGATGGACTGAGCATCTATGAACCGTGCTCGGGCTGAGGGAGGCAGGTTCTCAGGCAGAGATGTGATGGAGAATGGAAACCAGATGTCTGTGATGCCAAGCTCGGTGAAGTTATCAATCAGTTGGAGATCGCCAGTAGTACGTAGAACTGCATAGATTCTTGGGATAGTACTCCAAGCTTGGCGGTCCATGTGTAGCAGGAAGCTCGAGATATCTTGCATGTCCTGATCAGTATACGAGGCATCTTTACCCCTTGATGCGAAGAATTGACTGAGTCTTCCCTCCAAGGACAAACCTGAACTCGATCTTGAAGGTGTGGGGACGTTGGGTGACTGGATACTGCTTGGTGGAGAAACACTGGCTGAACTGACAGAAGCCATTGCTGGCGAAGGGATTCTCGAGGTTACTCCGCTGGCTGGAGATGGAAGAATGATAGTTTCGGCCGGGATCTGCGTCAAGTCCGCAGGTACCTGCGCAGGAGAAGTCTTCGGCTGCTCTATGCTGGAGCTTCGCTCGCGGATGCATAATAGCTCGATCATGGACGACGCCGCCGACGGGTTTGGAGTCACGGTCGCGGAGGAGATCGACGTCTGAAAGTCGCTGCTGTCTCTGCTCTGATCCCTCCTGTGCTGGCTACCTGTCTGTGTGGTGAAACGTGTGTCGGGGAACCTAGTCGATGATTCAACCGATGTGTCCAGAGTACTTCTAGCAATCACAGAGGCCACATTTCTGATTTCCTCTAGACGTGTTTGGTATTCCGTGAGATCTGCTCGAGGATGCGTTTTCAACCACCTCAAAGTCCGTTTGTTAGGGAATCTCTCCTCTTCTTTGTCACTTATATTTCCCATGAGCTTGAGACGCTCCAATTTCTCCTCAAGAAGGTAGGCCTCAGACTCGAGAGTACTTTTCAGAATTGCTCGCTCGAAATCTGTTGCATCCTCGCGCCTCATGGTAGCCTCCTGGGTTGCCATTGTCTCAAGATAAGAAGCTGATAAGGAAGTGACAGATCTTTCTACCTTCTTGGTAGCCTTACGTCTGGAGGTCCGCTCTTTGATGGAAAATTCCATATCATAGTTCGAGTCAATGTGGACGCTCACCTCAAATTCATGATGGCCACCAGAAGGAGCTGGAGGAATTTTCGTAAGTTCAAGCTCACAAAGGAGGAGGTTGTCTTTGGAACGCTCCATGTCTCCCTCATAGAAATACAACTTGACAGTGTCCTGATCCTCCTTCAGTGTGCCGCGAACTGTTAAAACTTTCCTGGTAGGGAAAGGATTGCCTTTTGGTACAACCATGGTCCCCAACTCAGGTGTAGAGCGTGTTCGACCATTGGTGCTCGAAGGTGGCGAGTCACGAACATATTCGACGTCGCTGTACAATTGTATTGATGCTGAAACAGCATCCACGAGAAGCATTTCATCGGAGATTTTGGACTTCGGGTTTGCGGACAGAATATCCGCTATTATGGAAGCTCCGGATGCGGCGCTTTCGTCGGGATTAATCGATTTCTTGAGCTCTTTCCCATCAAAGTATTTAGAGACGAGTTCTTGGATTGCCGGAATGCGCGTTGATCCACCAACCAGGATGACCTCGGAGATCTTATCCTTCTGGTAGGAAGGACTTCTGAGAGCATCGTCCAAAGCGGGTATTATGGATTGAAAGAGGCTTTTGCAGCAAGTCTCAAAAATTGATCTGGTGACTAGCCTCGAGTAATCTTTGCCCTTGTGTAGAGATTCAATCTCGATGACTGTCTGCGTTGCGGATGAAAGAACGCACTTTGCCCGTTCTGCAGCCAGCCGAAGTCGAGACATGGCTCGAGGATTTGATCTGATATTTGTGTCATGTATCGAATCGAAATCGTCTGCCAAATAATTCATCAGCTTATCATCAAAATCCGCACCTCCCAGGTTGTTGTTCCCAGCTGTCGCACATATTGACACGGTCATGTCTAGTATGTCCAGAACTGTCACTCCTAATGTCCCACCGCCCATATCGAGAACCAAGTAGAGAGATTCGCTGTCCTCTGACCGGCCTTTGGTCGAGAGGTTGTAGGCGAAGGCAGCTGCTGTTGGTTCGGGCACGGTTCGGAAGACATGAAAGCCGGCGATAGTGCATGCGTCCATGGTAGACTGTCTTTGACATACATTGAAGGCTGATGGAACAGTGACCACGCAGCCTATCCTGGCCTCCGAAGACACACCCAAGTACTGTTCTGTCATGGCTTTCAACTTGCCCAATATCATAGCCGAGATTTGTTCTGGGGTGAACACGCGGGTTCTGCCTTTGAACTGGACCTCGACGGCGGGTCTTCCAAGCTTCTCAATGATTCGAAAGGGGAGACGCCTGGTTTCCTGTGCGGTCACAGGGTCGGCGAATCTGCGGCCGACAAGCCGTTTGATATCCCAAATTGTCCCAGCATGATCCAGAACACTCCGATTTTTGGCGGCTAAGCCGATTATACGCTCGTTATCGGTGAAGGAAACACATGACGGCGTTGTTAGATCGCCATGCTCGTTCGGTATAATTTCGACTTTGTCATTGCGAAAGACTGCGATGCAGCAATTTGACGTGCCTAAATCGATACCAACAACGGCGTCATACTTTCTGAGGTGCGCCATGGTGTGCGGTTATTGGTAGAAGTGTGAGTTCCGAAGTCCAAATTGTGATTCGATTGTTGTACCGCCTCTCGCAGAGATATCTTCCGTCTTGGTGTAAACTCGAGCTCGTGCTGGCCTGGCCTAGGCGTATACGTGTGAGTGAAAGCTGGCAGATATGGTAAAACTCTCATTCATACGCATGGAAACTTTGTATAGCGGACTGCTGCTGGTATGAAGCAGGCTTCCTCGGCCATGCGGTTGTCACGATTCGCAAGGCTGTGAGACCTCCGGTCGGGGTTGGAAATGGGCGTCTACTTAAAAGAGATGCATTAGATAGTAAATTGGGACGGGCGAGGTATAAGGACGGCATACGCAGACTCAGTATCGGATGATCTCCAGTTCCAATGTGGGGATGTCAATTGATCATGTCAGAGGCTGGGGCTGGGGCTGGAGTTGGAGATAGGCGCTCTGCGGTTTTGTTGGTAACGATCACCGTAAGTGAGGCTGAACAATGCAATCTCTCATAAATGGCTTAACTCAGGTCCGAGCAGGCGGAGGAATATAGTCACATGATAACCCGATTTCGCCGTATCTTGGCCATAAATCAGATAATCGTCAGTTCCCTGACTCTTCCCTGGAGAGTCAGCTTTTTTAAGATGTCCGTTTTTTTAGGATGTTCGGTTGCCTTGATGCCTAGCGCGTGCAGCTAAGAGGTCTCGCTTATTAAAAATACCTTTGCACACCACCAAAAATAGCTCTTTCAAGATGGCCTTAACCTTTTTGTTTGTAATTAAGTATATTACTAACTAAAATTGATATGAACTTAGTATAAAAAATAAATATATTTTTATAAAACTATTAATGTAATTTAAACGTGTTTTATATATAAATACAATGTTACGACTTACGATGCGCTTCGTATTCTAACCGACATGAGCTCGTAGCATCGCTGGCTATGCGACGGCGCTAAGCCTAATAGGGAAGACTTGGTGGCGAGCTTGCGACATGTTGATGCAAATGGCATTCGACTACGCTAGGCCTTATTAGGAGAGTTCTTTATGTATTTATACTTGAGCTTTCTTTTACAAAGAGCTTTCTTTTTCTTCTTGTTTTTTCTTCTCGATTTTGAGCGTAGCCTTAGGCCCAAATACAAAGCTTAAGTTAACTCGTCGTATTAATCATTGGTTAATCGTAACATAAAAAAAGACTAATATCTCTTTGCTATAAAGCGTTGTATTTCACTTGGTTTTGCACTTCATTGACTTGCTCTTGTAGCAAGTTAATAACGAGCTTCAACACCTTGGCCTATTCAACAAATAAGTACCTCTTTGTCTTAGTAGCAAATTATCCTAAAGAAAACTAGATATTTATTTGCGGTTAACTTGCCTTGTAGCAACTTAACGCGCGTTATTATTTTAAATTATATATTTAATTAATAAATTAATCAACAACCTCAAACACCTTCCTACCCTACCCTACTACTACTACCAACTTCTCCCCCTCGTTGGCGAAGCTTTAAAGAAAGGAGCGCCCTTGTACGGCTAGGCTTTATTGATACTCTTATTTCTTTGGTTAAGACTTTCTCAGAGGAAACGAACAGCTTTGACGAATTTGACTTGGACTCAAAGAACAAACCCCAGGACTTTTTCAACGCATCGCCAGAGCCTACCAATATAAAGGGTCTTACCCTCGCTCAACAAGCAAAGGTAAATCAACTAATCAAAGACTTCGTTAGCTTTGCGGTCGCCGTCGCTATCACATAAGCCCTTACTTAGTATGCCATTGATAACCTTCGTTAAGAGACTCGTACTCCCTCTCTTATCAACTAATTAATACGTGCTTTTACGGCGAACCTCTAGTCAACCGCCGATTATTACCTCCCTAAGCTAAACCCAGCTATTTTTGCCGTTAAGCCTAATAAGGTCAAGTACCCTCGTACTCCCTTTAGTAATTATAAAAGCAAAATTAATTACAACGCTTAAAAGATAAATATAAAGCTATTTATTTAAAAGTACTTAAGCAACTTTCTTATTAGCAAATTGCAAGTTTATATCTACTTTAAGTGTACAAAGAGAAAAGCTAAGACTATTATTCTTTAATAAATAAATCTCGACTTCGCTAAAGACTTCAATAAAGCCGCCAACGTTTTAAAGGCTTTAAATTAGCGTTTCTTTAATCACAACTAAGTATAAGCAGCTAAGCTTAAGTATAATTAACTATAAATAAGTAATATAATATATAACGAGTTTTGCACAAAGTTCACAACATATGCAGCTATTAGAAAAATCTCGCTTGCTTATTAGTTTAATAACGCGTGTAAGAAAGTCTCAAATAAGCTCAAGTACAACATTTGAACCAAAAAGTATAAATTCGCTAAAGACTATATAATTTTTAACAAGTTCTTAGTCATCTCAAATCATAAGTTATAAAATATTACTACCAAATAAGTTAATAAACGAGCCATTACCGCCACTCGCGATATTTCTAAAGTCTCTTTCAATAATACTAGTACTAACAACTTGCGCAGCATCTTAAAGAAAAACAGCTAATATTTAACTTCACCTACCTGTAACGTTTCTGCTGTTCGCGGGTACTGTGCGTACAGGCTCGTTGGGTTGGTATCAGCAATGAAGTATAATCACAAGACAATTCGGTTCTCTATAAGAATAGAGGCGTTACAAGCAGTGGTAAATTGTAAGGTAAACTTGCTATATGAATTTGAGCACAAAGCTCTACTACTTAGGAAACTATTTTACTTATATAGAATTATAATTCAATGAGATCCTCAAGGAGCCTACGGCCCTGGGGTTCCAAGAGCCTTGGATCCTAAAGCTCCAAAGGCTCCAGGTGTTCACGTGACGCTTATCTCGGCTTCTCTATGCAGCTAGGCTGCCAAGCCTCAGGGCCAAGACGCACGTGATCCCGGATTGTAATACTATCCTCTTTTTGTTGTTAGCGTGTCTTCACGCTTAAGTATGCCAAAGGAAATGTCAACGACTACCCACGGCCGTTTTCTTTTTTTATTATGTCTTTTAAAATAACAAAATACAAATAATAAATAGCATTAGTAGAGACAATTAATTCCTATGGTTTGCTTAGCATGCCTTGTTCTAACTGCGTTTATTATTACCGCAATTGCGTGGTCTTAAATGAAAAGTCTTAAAGGTGCGAGGAGTGTGTTTATCGTGGCTCAAAATGCGACGCTCTTCAAGTGTCAATCGATGACCTTCAAAGTCTGCGGATGAAGGAGGACCGGTTGAAGTTTGAGAGGGACATGGCCTTTAAGGCGGCCATGGCCGGTTTGACTCGCATCCGCGAGCTTGAGCAACGCTAGGCCAAACTACGCGAGCGCGGGCGTGAGATGCTTCATTGGGATCTAAAAACCTTGGACGAGCTTGATGAGGCGGAGGCGAGAGAAAAGGAGGAGAAGAAAAGGGCATTGGAGGCACAGCAAACTGCTAAGCTGGCGGGCGCCAAGCGCCTTAATAACCCCGTTGACCCCTCGTTTGATACGCTGGCCGACCTCCCCTTTGACCCCTCAGACCCGCTTTGAGCAGATCTGGGTTTTGTTGATGGAAACTGGCAAGCTTCTTGGGGTAGTTAAGAGCTGACTTGAACTCCTATATGTTCTTAGATAAAAGGTAGTTCAACCATTTCACTAAGTATTTAACTTGCCTTTCAAAATACTAATAGTTTAATAGTTTCTTTACATTATACTTTATAAGTGGGTTGATTAGTTTAGCGATTGTCTTTAGAACTAGTGGTGCTCTTGGTAGTGCTTTTTCCAGCAATAATATGTAAAACACGAGAAATATCTTTTTTATTGTTGTGAGCAGTTAAAGCTTATAATTTAGTAGTTCTTTAGTTTTCTTGATTTTGAAAGGTCTTAGTTTCTTGTGATTTAGTTTATTGCTTGGTTGCTTTGTATTAATATTTTTTTGCAAAAGATAAATCTTATTTCTCTCTTATAGTATTAGCTTTTAACTATGTGCCTTATTATAGTAGTGCGTATTTTTTTTCGCTATAAATTGCAATTCTTAAGATAATTCTTAGTAAAGTTTCTTAA
Organism: Cadophora sp. M221; assembly: GCA_017366145.1. Classification (NCBI taxonomy): domain Eukaryota; kingdom Fungi; phylum Ascomycota; class Leotiomycetes; order Helotiales; family Ploettnerulaceae; genus Cadophora; species Cadophora sp. M221. The sequence goes on along the minus strand of JAFJYG010000003.1, from coordinate 76,311 downwards.
TATTTTGAACTTAGATGCGTATTGCATTATTGTTCACTTTCGTATTTATTAGTTTCTTATAAGCCAGCGGCTTATAATCATAATTGGCGAAGAAAAGCGTGATCTTAGTGGTCTTTGTGAACAAGCTATTGTAAGCAAACTTGGCCAGTGGCAGGAGTTTTACTTAGTTGTTTTATTAATAGTTGATGTAGTAATATAAGTATGCTTTAATAACTTAATTTATTTGCTTATTTTCTTTATTAGTTTGAAGGTAAAAGGCGGTTAAAAGCTTTCGTTTGGTTTCCAAGAAGGCAATTAAGGCTTTTTAGAATTTTGACGTAAACAACTTATCTTTGTTTAATACAATTTCTTTAGGCATTTTATACTTAAATACTGTGGGAGGGATAAAGCCCAATAAACCACACAACAAGAGGGTAGTATGTAGCGAGCCACCGGAGGGGAATCTAGGGTTTGTAAACAACAAATCAATTAAATCTAAAGATATCACATATCTAAAGAGTACAAATTGGCAAAGAAGGGGAGGAAAAAGGTTTTAATAAATAAAATATATTTGGTGTTACGTTCTTGATGTTTTGAAATCAAGTGTTGGCTTCTTTTATGTGCGAAGGACCAGCGCAATCATGTGACAAAAGAAACCAGTGGTTATTCCCGCCATATGCGTCCCCCCCTTCAAAGACTCTGCTTGTCCTCGAGCAATATATACCAAAAAGAAGTAAATAACCAATCAAAGCGTTTCAAATTATCAGCAGAATGCTATGCAGTCGGTGCATGCAAAGTCCCGTGATAATTAACCTATCACCTTTGAAGCAAACAATCGTCTCGCTTAGCACCTTCTTGCTCCCCTACATAAGGCTGGCTTCCCCTCACCAACTTTTCAACTTCAACTCTCTAATTATAACACCTCTTTTCTTCATACTAATTTAGCTTTATTACACTTTAATACGTTGTACCTCTTTGCTCTTTTTTTTTTATTATATTAAAGTACTATCTTTTTTCATCTTATCGCGATAAAGCTTCTTAGAAATGGCAGAAAGCTGGGAGGAATAGGCAGACTAATAGTCGTAATGCGTTAAGTAGGGCTGGGAGGCTATAATAAGTTCTTAGTTCTTCGTGTGGTGGAAATAGCTCCCTTAACATACAGGTTGCCTCGTATTTGATGCTAACAATGGCCTCTTTGAAAACAGTTAAGCATAGGATGGCATGCTATGGGGACTTGATGACTAAAGCTTTTTGAAATAATAGTTTAACAATGGCAAAGGTTTCTTAACTACTTTAGTTTTTTAATGGGGGTTAAAAAACTTGTTGCTAGTCTTGAGGCTAAAGCTTAACTTGACTTCTAGCCGGTTGCTCTGTGGGTGTTGACTTTGTTCCTGTTCGTTTTACTTAACGACACTTCTCGAAATGATGTAGTAGGTGTTGAGGAAAGCTTCATAAGAACCCCTAGGGCGGCTCTGCAAAGCTACTCAAAGACTTGATTAATTCCAATACTCTTCATTAAACCTAGCTGGAAGTCAAGGGTTATTAGAATTTTTATTGCTTCAGCGATATTAATGCAATGCCTAAAATAGCAGCGTCCCTGCTTGCAAGTTTATTATGATTAAAGAACCATTGTACCATACTTGAAATATTATCTATAACTTGCCATCTCTTGTTAACACTTAGGTTGCGAAGTATACTACTTCTTATTTATTAGCACTAGTAAAAAGCAAGCAAAAGCTCTCATTCTTGCTTTAACAAAAGCAAGGTATTGGTGTATAAGTAGAAAGGGCCTAGACTTAGTAGGCGAGAGACTTTGGATAGAGTTGATTGGGGTAGCCAACTAATACTCGGTTCTTGAAAAGTTTAAACAGCTAGGAATCGTTGGCCAATGGTATGCTCAGACTTTTAGCACGTGAAGTTGGCTCGTGGGTTATTGGCTTTAAGATTTAAAAAGCATAGCTTTGAATTTGAAGCATATTGTTGATTTTTTGCTAAGAGATTTCTTAAATATCTGCTTATTTTACATAGATCATGCAATTTGCTTACTAATTTAAGGCCAGTTTATTAATAATGCTCTTAGTGTTGGCCTTCATAGATTACTATGCGCTACATCGTTTGCTTCACGCAGTTGAGGTTGGTGGCTTTGTTTGGGAGGCGTATAATGGCAGGATTAGCTCGCTTTATTTACTTAGCCTTGAAAACCCCCGGTGCTTATGGCTTAGTCTTGGGAACAATGGACTTGCTTCGTTGTTTTCTCTTTTTTTATTAATTGCAAAAAATTAGCGCTTGAGTATATTGCGTTTGTATTCTTTGGGGTGTTTAGCACATTGGACTCAAATTTCTAGCCTAAGCCATAAGTTTAACTTATCGTTTTGAAATTTAGTTCTGCGGATTAAGCCTAACAATTAGCCTATTTAAACGAAGTTACTTTTTGCCGCTTGGAATATCGCCAGCTTAATGATAGTAATCTTGTTTTAAACTTGTTGTATATTCGCATGCGGCAGGTAGTTTATGGGGGCGCTGATTTCTTATTAAGTTTTGCTCCAAGAGATAGGTGTTCTTGTAGCGCGAGGCCAATGTTTTCTCTAACCTGCTCAAGGCTACATAGGCTCTCTTTTGTGTGTGATATAGTACTGAGGTGTTTTGAATTGTGGTTTTTGGTGATGTAAAGTCGTCTTAGTAATTATTTTGATATGCGGCATTATGTTGTCCCCTTCTTCAAAGACCGGGGGTGCGTCCTCGTACTAACTCTTTAATACTAAAGCCTTAACATCGAAGTATTAGCTTTAAGTTTCGTGTTGAGATAGTTGCTCGTAGAAGCGAGTAAGAGTTATTGGGGCTAGGTTTATATAGCTAACGAAGTGCTGTTGGCGGCTTTAGCGTGTGGGGGATGCTGAGCGTGCATGTTTACTCCGAGTCAAACACCACTTGGTACTTGCTGCGCTGTTGTCGAGATAGCTTAGGGATTCTCACTACTATTCCGTTGTTCCTGATACACTGTATAGTTGGGACTTCAGGGTTCTCTAAGAATTTGGGGTTGCTAAGGCGATGTATATTAATGTTTGGTTTAAGGTGTAGTAAAGTTATATTACTATTATTATTCAAAGCATTTTTCACTTTATTGCTGTTGTTGTAGATAAAGTTGTTTCTCTTGTGGAAAAGTTTGAGTTTATTGCCGGCGAAGGTTTGTTTAAGCTAGGGGCCATTATCGCCGAGTTCCTTGAGTTTGTAATAGCCTTTGTTAGTGTAAGTTTTAGCAATCTTGTAGGGACCTAGCCACCTAAAGTCGAGTGCTTAGTTTGAGGACATATTATTCTCTCGTACTAAGTCCTAGCAAAGCACCAAATCTTTCTTTTTGAATGGTCTTTTTTGTATGTTGTGTTTAAGATCAAAGGCTTCTTTGCCCTCTTAACGACGTCGAGTTTTCCTGAATATAGCCTTATTAATGTGTTTTTATTTCATTTGAAATTGTGTGGCCCTAAGCTGTAGTAACTTCAATTGATCACGAACCTTTTTAGTAAATAATATTCTTTACGTAGGGTTTCTTGTTTTAATAAGCAAAATCGCTTCTTTGCCGTATATTATATAGAATGGTGTGTAACTAGTTGAACTATGCACAGTAGTTCTATTAGCAAATAATATTGCGGAAAGATTATTAATTTAACGGCTTTTCATTTTTGATAGAGCGTTTTTAATAGGTCCATAGCCTTGTTTAATTATTTCGTTAGCTTTAGCGTTGTATACTAAGATTTTAATTTGCTTAACCTTTATTTTATTAAGTAGCTTAAGGACTTTACTCATGTTTTCTATTTCTTCATTAATAATAAGTCTCCAAAATAAGTCATAGCAATAAATAATATCTTCTTAAATAAAGTTAGCTATATTCTTAGCGCTTCTAATACCAAGAGCTTTAGTTTTAACCTATTTACTTATATTGTTTTTTGCAATAACAAGGTAGCCTTTTCCCTTGTGTGGTGGTATATAAGTAACATCTAATACCCACTTTTCCATGAGTTTATTTAATGCAATGAGATAGAGAGGCTTCTTAAGACGTTTTGCTAATTAGAATTAATAATTTTTGCATATTCGAATGTATTTTATGCAATTAGTAAATAGTTTTTTCTAAAAGTATTATGTGGTAATGCAATGGTAGGTGCTTTTTTTTCCTTTATAACTAAAATTATTATGATAGCTTCAAAGTATAATTTTCTTTTTCTTATTAGTATTAATAATAAGCTTAATAGTAGAACTTTTTGCAAGGAGCTTTTAAATCTAGCGATTATGCATATTATAGTTTAATGCCTTACGTTTAAAAACTTGGAATTGTTTTTTGGTTATATTTTTGGGGGTTTTAAGCGTCATTAGGTATCAGGCGATTTACTAGTATTCTTCGCTGTATTTGTTAGTTAAGACAGGTAGCCCTTCTTTGTCAAAGCTTGAACTATTAGAGGAGCTAAGTTCCCCTTTATCTCTTAGGTGTTGCACTTTTGCTTTTATGTCTAGCAAAATATTATTTTGTTTGCGCAATTTAGGGTTTATTATTGCTTCTTTAGATTTTGAATTAATAAGTTCTTTAGCGTTAGATGTTTCCATAGAGCAAATCTCATAGGCTTTTAACTTGGAAAGTATTTAATTCTTATTCGCATTACTCTCTTCCAGTGTGTTGTCAGTATGCCTTGGCCTCCTAGAAAGCTGATCAGCAACGACGTGTATTAAGCCTTTAATATGTCGAACTTCGAAATCAAATAGGCGTATTCAAGCAAGCCATTTAATAAATAAAGCGCTAGGATAATTATAAGCGGCTCCATTTAATTGAGCAACTAGGGTATTGGTATCTATTTTAATAACAAAGTGCACACTAATAAGCCAAATCTTAAGCTTCTTTAGAATGTAAAGCATACCTTTGTACTTTCGCTTAGTGGCATTATACTTGGCTTTAGTCTTGCTTTAGAATCCACTCTCATACCTTGCAGGGCGTATCTTATTCATTAGAGAGTCTCTTTGGCCAAGGAAACTACCTTAACCTATGCCACTAGAATTAATACCAACAATTATTTCTTTAGCATCTTCGCTATAATTAATTCAATATAAAACTGGGAATGAGCACAACGCGTTTTTAAGGATTTGCATCGCTTTATTATAAATCTCTAAGTCTTAAAAAAATTTAATACTCTTTCTTAAAAGTGCATATAATAATTTTGCAATGAGTTAAAAATTTTTAATTTAAATCTAAAAGTAAATAATAAAGCCTAGGAAAGCCTTGACTTTTATTAAGTTACTTAATGGGTTTTAATTTTTAATCTTAATTAAATGTTTTGCTAAAGGTTCTCTTTTCTTTAAGTTGTATGCGTAACTCACAATATTTATACTATTTAAATAAAACTAAGACTTTAGGCTAATAATAGTACCCGCTTTTTCCAAGTATTTTAGCGTTTTATTAAGGTTTTAAATATGCTTTAAAACAAATCTTTGGATTTCGGGACAAGCTTTTTCTTAGTTGTAGTCTGTGTATGGTCTTTTAATTCCTACATTGTCCAAAAATGGCATAGCTACGCTAGGAATTAGCGGCTTTAGTATGCAAGTAATTGTTTTAACAAACTAAGCAATAGAGTTTGTAGCACCCTAAGGAAGAGTTGTGTTTTTGACTAAGCTTACATTGGGGACATAAAAGGCAGTTATGTCTCAACTAGACTTGTGAAAAGTTTGTTAATTATAGCCAGAATACAAATCAATAAGACTAGCAATATGGCAACCGGCGAATTCTTTAGAGAACTTATCTACTAAAGGCGGAAAATTAGTATCTCTTCGTGTGATGGCATTTAGCATAGTAGCCAAGTTGATAAGTTTGTATTTTCCAAATTCCTTCTTTTTCACTAAAAACCAAGCATTTCGGTATAAACCCTTAGAAAGCTTAAAAACACTTTTATTAAAATACTCTTATATTATCTTTATAACTTTCAAGACTAAAGCTTATGGTAGCGGAAAATTGGGAGCTTATTAAGCTTTGTGCTTAATAGTCTTAATAACAACTAGGGGAGAAACATCTTCGTGGAACCTGCTACACTTAGGCTAGTCAAATGCTATGGCTTCTTTTTTATTAATTATTATTTTATCGAAAAGAGTTTTCTCCTTAGGCAAAAGTAGCTTTCCAACGTCAAGCTTAGCTAGCCTTTCCGGCGTAAGTCGGGAGTTGTGGGGTATACTAGTAAAGCGTAGTAATAACAAATCTTAATATTTCCTCGATTGTTTTTACTTAGTTCCTTTGTCTTTTAATCTTTTATATCAATTATCTTTCTCTTTTGGGGAATCGCTTATTAAATTGGCTTCGTTGATTAGTTAAATCTTCTTAGCTTTGGATTTATATGCAGTGCCAACTCAAGCTATGGTATTTTAAGTATTTCAAAAGAGATTCTTAATTAGAAGGTTATTATAGTTCTTTGTTTATTTGAAGGTAAGCGTAGCTTTAATCAAATAACTAGCTTTAAAAGCTTCAAAAAAAAATAGTTCCGTAATTAACTTCTCCTTCGGGAATATATTTGAAATTATCTCTAGCCAAAGGTTATTAAGTACTAATTTCGGGACGCAGAACTCTCTTTCCAAGTACTTAATGAGAATAGTATTGCCTTCATTAGTATTACTCAGCACCGCTTCGTCCCCTTCTTCAAAAAGCTTGCCCCCAAGCTTTAGTGGCCAAGGGTTGTATTGTAAGAAGTTGATTAAGTATTCCAAGGTATTAACAGCAACGCTTAATGTGCAATTAGTTACTCTTTTCTCGAGAAGTTCTCTTCTTCGTAGCCGTCCTTAAAGTTTGTCTCTTCCAAAAAGATTATGCTTATCTTATTTTTTTTACGCATAGCTTTGGCGTTTTTAGCGTCTTCCGTGGTATCGTTTGTTTTAATCATAGTAATGTCCCTTAATCGCTGATCCCAAAACTAAGCCAGTACAATGCCTCCATCGTAATCTCTAGGGTAGCGGAACAATACTCTGGCTTTGTGGAAAAATGGAAAGCCTAGAATGACCTTCATGCCAAGAGCGTTCATAATATAAAATTTATTGTTAACAACGCAGTTGCCTATAGCAATCGTGACGTTGTTAGCAAAACTAATAAATCGGGACTTTACTTTGGTGATTATTTTCAAAGCCATGGTTTGACTTCCAATAATAGAAAGTTCCAAGAGAGTAGCTGCTTTAAGTGTTATACAACTAACTTTGGCTTCGGTATTAAGAGTAGCTTTGACATTAGTAACTTTGGTTCGGCTAGGCATGGTGATAACAACCTTTGGTGCTGGCGAGAAGTACGAGTTCCTTGTCTTAGATGTTATTTCTAATAAAGCTACTTTGGCGTATAGTGGTTTTTAAGCGCGAGTGCGTTTCGTCGGAAGATTCCCAAAGATGCACTTGCTAAGTAGTATTATAATTCCAAGTAGTATCATAAGAATTAAGCCAAAAACCGGGATAGCACTAAGTACAAGCCATAGCATTGAGTTATTAATAAGAGCTTTTTATTATGCAAATAGTTAAAGTCGCTAGTGTCTTTATTGAGTTTTAAACTTTATTACAAGTAGATTTCTTAGGATAAAGTTGTGAGTTGCAATACGCTCTTCTCAATGCTCATACTTTAGCTAAAGGCCTTTTTATTTGATTTTCTTAAGTTGTCTTTTATAATTCGCAACTACGCAAGTATTAGTAGTATAAAGGTTTGGAAGGGTGTATGAAGTATCGTGAAGCGGTTTTTGACACATAATAATATTTTCCCCGATTATTAACTTTAGTTCTTTGAACTTCAAAGTACTTATATTAGCAGTTGATTTCTTTTGCATGCGTTAGTTAATTGCTTTAGTGGAGAGGCGAGATGCTTTAGGTGGGTTAATAAGAATTATAATTTTTTTTAGTGTGAGGTTCCTAAGGAGTTTCTTTTGTGCGAGCAATTTATTTAAAATATTATTAAGTTTGTAACTATTCCAAGTTAATGCCTCTTGCATACGAGGACTTCGAGAAGACGCCAAACAAGATACAAGTCTAGGGATAGCTAATGATGCTATTAATGCTTTAAATTTCAAAGATCGCTTTCTCGCTATACTACTAGCAAGTAACGTTTTGAAAGATGTTTTTAGTGCCGTGTTAATTGTTGTTTTTGTGCTTAGGTTAGAGACTTTTGATTTATTACGAGTTAGAATTTGTTGTAGTATTATTTTAGTCTTCGCTGGGCTATTGACGTTTATAGCATTAGCGAACTTAAGTAGTTCTTTAATATCACGGGGTGCTTTTGGTTTGCCATAGGTGAACTAAGATTTGATTTTTTCTTAGAGCTTATTTGAAGTCTTATACGGCTCTTATCTAAGTGCTCTTTTTCGCTGCTTGGTCTTGATCGGAGCTACCATAGCTTTAGAATTAGTACTATTTGTACTATACGCCAGCAAATTCTAGATTTGTGCTAATTAATATTTAGTGCAGTTTCATTAACTAATAATATTTGAGTTGAGGTCTTTTGTAAGTTCTTTGATAAGCTTAATGCAACTCATAGCAAGAATAGTCGACGATTGTGTCTCTTTATTTCCTTTCTTCCTAGCAAGCGCAGCTTCTTTTCTTGCTTTAAGGAGTTCTTTAACTACTTTGGCTTAACATTCAGGGTTAGGGTCGTACGAGGTGTTTAAAACTCGCGTTAAGATGTAATGCCTTTTGGACCTTTCGTTCGAGGGAAACTGGACAGGGTATAACTTCTTTCCCTCTTACCATGGGCCAATGCAAATGTAGTTGGTGTCGTTGGCTTCGTGGATAATACTAAGATCAATTCATTTCTTATAGTCGTAGCATTAGTTCATGTAATCATAATATTCCTAAGGTTTCATGCCTAGCTGATGTTGATTCATGCACTAGCGGCAACCATGGTTATTCTTAGCACGTTTGTTGTATTCTAAGGAACTCGAATTTGCTGCACCGTAGTCAATTGCAGCTTGCTCTTGGGCCTCTTTAAAAAACATAAACATGTTAACCTTAGTGGTGAAGTTGGTATTAAAGGCTTTTTAAACTATTGCTTTAAGAATTCTTATGTGTTTTAATTCTTTAGTAATAAAATCCAAATCTCTTGTGTTAATCTTACTTAGGTTTTTAGTAACTTTCTCCAAAGTAAAAAGGAAATTAAGTGCAAACAGCTTTTTGTCTTATTACTTTAGTGCCTTAGAAATCTTAACCTATGCTAAGTTGTCCCTATAGTTGGCAAAGTTAAACTGGTGCCAGGGTGCTAGTTCACTGCTATGAGGCGGAATAGCATAGGTCGTTGGTTGAGGTATAGAGCGCTTGGCGAACAGGTTAGCGCTAGTAGCGTTGCTCTATGCTGGGCCGGTAATACCTTGCTCTTCGGCAATGGCGCTTAGCTCCCTCTCGGAGTTGAGGTGGGCCTTTATAGCAGAGTAGATCTTTCCAAATAGGTTTATATTATTAACGTTTAAGGTACTACTATTCTTAGAAGCAGCTCGTATAGCTTTGGTTTATAGATTTTGAGAAAGAGAGAAGATAAATCTTATAAAGGCTTGTTTGTTAGTAAGGTTGCTACAATTAATATAATTGATAGTAACTTCTTTAAATGCTCGGAGAAAATCGCGGCACTATTTGGGGGTAAGCTCGCCGTTCCCTGCAAGAGCCTTAAAGTCATGCTCAAGTCGGTCAAGGTAACCATTAGTATGTAGGCGGCGCTCTGTATCATCACGCTAATACTCCAAAATCACAGCATTCTTGAAGCTAGCATAGCTACCCTCTTTAAAGCCTGAAAGCTTTCGAATAGTTTATGCATAAGCTTGAGTAGTGTACTCAGCTACCTATTTCTTCTTAACTTGATTATTAGTAATTATATAAGCTGTGAAATATCAATTAAAAATTCAAAAGTAGTTGTTAATATCAATTTCGTTGAAGATAAGGGCATTTAGAGTTCCGGCAATAGGCATAAGTTGACTAAGATGGATTTTTAGGTTCTTCAAGTTGTTCATAGTAAAGGTAGGGCTAGAGTATTAGGGTAGCTTTGTGAGGTTAACAAAATCAGAGCTACTGGTCTCTTGCTTTCCCTTTCCCTTTCCCTTGTTCCTCTTCTGAGAAGTCTTGGAGGTTTGAGAAGTGGTATCCTTAGGGGGTGTAGAGGTATTAATACTTGGCCTAGTAGTAATTTCAGGTCCAAACGAAGGAGGTGCTTTTGTTAAAACAAAGCTAGGGGGCATTGCGATATTGCCAAACCTACTTATCTAAGGGTTGCTGTAGTCGTAGTCGATGTTTTTGTTGTTCGACATTGTGCGTTGTTGTAAGAGAATTGTAGTAAGATAAATTAATAGTATTGTTAATTGAAATATAAAAAAGTAACTACAAATGCAATGCATTAATTACTAAAAAAGTGTAAAGAAAACCTCCTTCCTTAAAACAAAAAGTATACAAGCTTTTACTTACCCTAAAGCGAAATGAGTATCAATAACCTTTAGCGAAGGTTTAGGCTATGCTCCCTAGCTAACGCTAATAACCACTAAACCAAAACAAACACGCCCTAAAGCTTAGGGCTTATACACGGAAATTACAAAAAACAACAAAAGTAATACAATAAGAAAACAAGGTAAAGAGATTAATATTCGGCGTAAGCCACTTAGGCTTCAAACCAACCTGAAAGTTCCATGTCTCGACAAATACTCCAAAATACAAGCTCGCCTATACTTCACTTAAGCCTTTAATACATTAGTTTCAATTCCGCTATGAAGTCTTAACTTCTCCTAGCGTTTAAATAACACTAGTTACATTTAGAAACACTAAAACCTTCGCTGAAAATGAAAACTAATGCAAAGTAGCTAAGTACCGTGTTTCGGAACAACGGAATTAAAACGATGGCTTAAGAAAGATAAATTTTCTAGTACTACAAGTGCTCCCACTTTATAGCTTTCCTTGGTTCCTTAGTAGTCTTCATTCTCCCTAGGTTAAAGCTTCGCATTCTCTATGTTCGTCGTTTTGCCTTGAGGGCTAAGAGATAACTAACTAAATAGCTCTCTTAGTTCAAACATTTGTCGTTTTTCCTAACTCTTCCTGTATAAGTTAGCACACAGGGGCCTTACTATTATACTTACTTAGTTCCTCCTCCAGTAGTAACTTACTTCTTGCGTTAATCACCAAAAATATGTGAGAAAAATAAAGCCCAATAAACCACACAACAAGAGAGTAGCATATAGCAAGCCACCAAAGGAGAATCTAAGGTTTATAAACAATAAATCAATTAAATTTAAAGATATCACATATCTAAAGAGTACAAATTAGCAAAAAAGGGGAGAAAAAAGGTTCTAATAAATAAAATATATCTAGTGTTGCGTTTTTGATGTTTTGAAATCAAGTGTTGGCTCCTTTTATGTGCGAAGAACTGGCGCAGTCATGTGACAAAAGAAACCAGTGGCTGTCCCCGTCACAATATTATTTTCTTAAGATAAACCTGTGCTAAGTCTTTAGTCGTAAGAGTTTGCTTAACTAGTATTAGAGTCATATACTTAGTAAGTCTTTTCATAATAATTAATATCATGTTATAGCTAATTTTAGTAGCTAAGTCCTTTAATAGTAGTAGTAGCCCTATGAAGTCTCATGATATGAATTTCTAAGGTTCGAGTGGTATAGGTATTGTAATTATTTGCTTATAAGGTGTGTGCCGAGTAGGCTTATTTTTAATGCAAGCATTATAGTTTTTAACCACTTCCTTGACTACGCCATGGAGTCCCTTGCTCCAATAGTTCCTTGAAATCCTGAGGTACGTTTTACGTATCTCCTGGTGTTTATGCGCAAAAAGCTTATATTGCTTTTTAACATATGCTTTAGCCAGGCTAAGTGGAAGTCATATTTTTCCGTTAATACGCATGATTTTGTTCTTAATGATATTTTATTGAATTGGTTTCTTAGTTTAGTTTAGTAATAGCTTGTTCCTTTACTGGGCTACTTTTAGGGTATTGTGCCAAAGACCTCTTAGAACTGGTTCAATTGCTACTACTTCTTATACGTTGGGTACTATGTCCCCGTTATTAAGTATTTTTAGCAAAGCAATTTCTTCGTAGACTTTATCGTTCTCGTAGCTTGGTAACCTGCTTAGCGCGTTGGCGCGAGCGTTGTCCTTTCCTTAGACATACTTAATAACTAGGTCAAATGAGGCAAGTTTCTTAGCCTACTTGGTCAACCTTTGATTATTAAGGACCTTAGTGGTAGTAAAGGTATGAAGATTTATGTGGTCAGTGTGAATAACAACTGGGAATTTGGCTTTTTGCAAGTAGGTTTTTTAGTATTTAAGTGCTTTAACGATAGCCATGAGTTTTTTCTTATAAATATTATAATTCTACTTGGCCGGGAACATCTTCTCCAAGTAGTACGCTACTAGGTGTAGTTGTCCCTCTTTGTCTCGCTACAGGTGTGCTGCGCTGGTGCAAGTATTAGAAGCATTGGTCTTAATAATACTCTTTATTTCTTTATTAAAGCTGCGAAGTATTAATTCCTTAATAAATTCCCTTTTGATTTATTAAAAGATTTTCTTACACTTGCTATTTTAGTTAAAGGGCACTTTTTTCTAGGTTAAGTTAGTAAGGGGTTTAGCAATTTTTAAATAGCCTTAAATAAATTGTTAGTAAAAGTTGACAAATTTTAAATAGAATTGTATGTTCTTAACGTTTTTTGGCAACTCTTATTTACGCACGGCCTTGATTTTCTCAAGGTTAATGCTTATCTCTCCTAGGCGTATAACATAGCTTAGAAAGGTAACTTGCTTAACTAAGAATTAACACTTCGATAGCTTTAGTTGTAAGTTCATCTTCATTAGGGCTCTCATGACTTATTAAACATGTTCCTTGTACTGCTCAAGATACTCCGAGAATACAAGAATATTATCTAAGTAGTAGATAACTGTTACCCTAATGTAGTCCCTAAAGATCTTATTATTCTATCTTTGGCAAGTGGCGGGTGCGTTCGTGAGTTCAAATGGTATAACCGTGTGTTCTCACAAGCTAAAAGGTAAGATAATGGCCATTTTTCATTCATGTTTCTTTTTGATTCGAATCAAATTGAAGGCATTGCGCTAATCAAGCTTAGTATATATCTTTGCCTTGGCTAACCTGTCCCGCAGGTACTGCGCATTTGGCAAAGGGTATACATCCCTTATTATTCTATTATTAATTATACGAAAGTCACCGCAAGATTTCCCCTTTGAGTCTCTTGGTTTCTTGGCGACTAGCATATTAACAGCGCAAGGCGATTTTGACTTCCAAAGCCATTTCTTTTTTACTTTTTGCTCGCACTATTTCTTAAGTGTTCTCGTGGTGGCGTAGTTATAATAGCGAAGTTTTTTTGCAATAAGTACAAATTCTTTCTTAAAGTTGATCTCGTAGTTTTATAACTAATGTTTTGGCAGGGCCCTTATGTTTTAGGGATTCTTAAATATCCTTGCGTACTTTTTGTATAATACAAGTAGCTATTCTCATATATTAATTAGCTAATTAAGTTAATTTCTGGCCTTTGGCTAATTGGGAGTTCGACTTATCTGGCTAAAGTCTATCGGCGTTATCTTTAAGAAAGCGGCGCTAGCCTCTTTATTGTCAGAAAGTCAACTGCGTTTGCAGTAACAGTTGTTAAACTTGATTATCTTAGTCACCTAATTTATGTTGAAATTATGGCTATGCAATTACAAGGTTCTTAATACTATATTATGTTTTCTAAGGGGCATAATGTTAAAGTAAAGTACCTTATAATAGCCCTCAACTTGCATAGTGATTTTGTTGGTTTTTTCGCGAACTTATTTGTCTTTTCTTGCGTCTTTTCCATCGAGCAAAGCGAGCCAATAGGGCTTAGGGTTCCAAATAGTGGAAATATTCTATTTCTTAACGAAGGCCGGGCTTATGAAGCGTCTCATGGCTCTTGAGTCAACCAATGCCTTGGTCTCAATGCCGACTAGGGAAACGGTGAGAATCAGCTGATTCGCCTTTCTTATTGCCGCCAGCTCTAGGCGTTCTAGTGTTATGGTAGCACTTTGTCGTTACTTCTCAATGATTCTTCTCGTGGTTTTGTCCAACCAACATTGCAACCCGTTGTTATAGCTAATTAAGGTGTACGGCGTTTTTACTTCGAAAACTGCTAGTTTCTAAATTTTATTAAATCTCATATAATAAGACAACAATGGTTTGTAAGGCTGCTGTTTTCTTCTCTAGTAGTGCTCATTTACGCTCTCTTAAAGGACTTCTTACATATCCTTAACCTAAAGATAGTTATCTAATGATTCTAGCATAAAAAGCTCTCTTACCTCTCGCATGTTGGCCACATAGTGTTTTAGCCTAACCTTAGTGTTCCTCGTGTTCTCCTAAAAGACTATAGTCTTGCAGTCTCAATAAGCAACAATACACTTCTTCTGGTACTTTGAACAATTGTAAGTTTGGTTAATTTCAACGAAATATAACTTGCCCCGGGGAAAAAGCCCACCTTAGTGCCATACCCATTGGCTATTGGCGAAGCTGCTAAGAGTCCAAATCTCATTCAGAAATGATAGCGGGTTATAGCTATGGTTGTTCATATCCTCATATTGGAGAACTTAACTCTCTTGCTTTAAGTTCAATGACCTAACTTCTTTGTTGTTAAGGGCCCATTTCTCATTAGAGGGCCTCGCATAGTCCTTATCGCAAAGAGTTACCTGCAAATCCCACTCGGCGGCGGCGGCTTCTCAATACTTGAGTTCTCGCTTGGCCAGTCTCACCTGGTATTAAGGTGTTTCACTTGATTTCTTTTAAGAGCAGTCTTGAGCGAGGTAACTTAGTTTGCCATAATTATAGCACAAACCCTTTTCGCGCTGTTTTCGCTTCTTCTTTTGTTTCTTTGTTTGTTCACCTTTGCTTCTCTTAGCTTTATTTATTTGACGATTTTCTTGGTTATTCCTTTTCCCACTACTAGGCTAATGAGAGCCCTGTCTCTTCTCATAACGCTAGGGAAACTACGGTTTTTAGAACTGAACAGGGGCAAAGTAACCTCCTTGCTCGCGCTGTTTTTCCTTAATGCGGTTATTAATCTTAATCGCGATCTTAATTAAGGCATTTAAAGTGGTTGTCTTTAGTGCTTGAGAAACCTCGTTCTTGATATTGTTCTTAAGACCCTAATAATACTAGGCTCTCAATGCTTCGTTTGTTCATTTCAACCTCATTGCGTAGTATTGGAATTTGGCTGTGTAATCGTAAACATTGCTCTTTTGGGTTATTCCCAATAAGTGCTTTTTAACCTGCTTAACCTCGTCGAGGTTGCCAAAGATGGCCTTTATAGTGATTAAAAATCCGATAAGAGTCTTGAAAATAACTTTACTCTTCTTTATTATGGCTATGAAACAGGCTTCGCTTAACGCTTGATTTTGAAGGTAGTTAGTCAAGGCTGGCTTAATCTAATAAGCCGCGGCGCCCCTTAGGAACAAGGCCATCCATAAGACCTTTAGTGACTTTTGTCCTTGGAACTTATTATTATTAAAGGCTAAGTACATATTGCATTGAAAAATAAACTGCCTAAGCTTGCTTCAGTCGCCATGGAAGTTGTCCAGGGGGTTAACTTTAGGGCTGTTAGTGGCCTTCTTGACCTTGGTTATCGAGGTAGTGGTCTTATTATTTGTTCTCATAAAGGGTTCTCCTTTAGTGAATATATTAAGTGGTGATACTTCAAGTGAAGTGCTTAAAGTGTAATATTCCTGCTATTCGCGGGTACTATGCGTACAAGCTCGTTAAGTTAGTATTAGTAATAAAGTATAATCACAAGACAATTTAATTCTCTATAAGAATAAAGGCGTTATAAGTAGTGGTAAATTATAAGGTAAACTTGCTATATGAATTTAAGCACGAAGCTCTACTACTTAGGAAACTATTCTACTTATATAAAACTATAATTCAATGAAATCCCCAAGGAGCCTACGGCCCTGGGGTTCCAGGAGCCTTGAATCCTAAAGCTCCAAAGGCTCCAGGTGTTCACGTGACGCTTATCTCGGCTTCTCTGTGCAGCTGGGCTGCCGAGCCTCAGGGCCAAGACGCACGTGATCCCGGATTGTGACACTACCCCTACTGCTCACGCATAAAGACCACCAACTTTAAGATAATCGTTGGATGTTCGCCAGCGTACGCCTTCTCCTTCGCTTATCTTGCGCTAACCTAAGTCCCCCGTACCCCCCCCTGCACCTAGGGACATCTCTTTCGACACTTGTCTCTACTACAGCAAAACCAGTCATTGGGCTAGCAACTATTCCAACCGCCGAAGAAACCAGGCTCTCAACAAGTCGATTTCCAAGCTAGTTACTAGTAAAGACCTGAAGACTAACGAGCTTTCAAAAAACTCCTAGGCCATAGTAAAGACTTACACCTTAGCATAAGCCACAACTTATAAAAAAAACTTGGCTTTTAATTTCCACGCTCTTATTAAAAGGCGATAGTTTTTAATTAGTATTAAACTAAAAAAAAATGAATTCTTTATTAAAATGCTTACACATATTAATAGCAAAGCTAATATCTTTAATATTATCAAAACCTCCTTCGCATATCAACTCGTTAAGCAATTTAATATTTTCTTTGTGTTCTTTTCTTAATTAATCGTTTCAATTGACTATAATAGCAAAAAAAACAAGTCAATTAATACAATCGTTTTACTTACCTTAACAATTAACCGCCGGCAAATTAACTTCCCCTTTTTAGTGACTAATCTAAGTAACACCAATGTTCTAATTAATCGAAAGTTCCTTAAGTATTACGACTTAAAGCAATTGTACATAAAGAACCGCAATTGACTAAAATAGCCATTAAATATACTTATTTAGCTATACTTTAACTAGCAAGTCTTTATTAATATCAATCATTTCAACAAGCTAATTATTAAGTCTTATTAGTTTAACGCAAAACAAAGAAATGCTTTCATAAACATAAATAATCACCGCCAAAAACAAGCTAGGCTTGCGGCGCTCAAGGATTCCCTCAAGACAAAGGCCCTTATCCGACCTACCGCCAGCGTTTCGCAAACTCGACCCTCGAGCTTTGCTAAAGAGGTTAAAAAGCGCCTACGTGTCATAAAGACTCAATTAAACCCTTCGACATCTCGTGATTCAAAATCACTACTCAAAAACGAGAAAGCTCGTGAAGCTTCTTCAGCGAATCACCAGCCAAAGTCGCTCACTACAAAGATTTTCCTTATATCAACAGCAGCAATATTTACAACATATCTCCAACTAAGAAAAGCTAAGAAGAATAAGATAAAAACCTTCGTGGCATCGGTGTGTAAAATCAATCAAAAGCTAACTCGTCGCCGGCGAAAGGCTCTAAATCAGCTAAGTATTAAACTCGCATTAATAAATAAAAACCTAACCCCAAAGAAGGCCTTAAAGGCCAAGTACGCGCAAGATAATAAGCTTGTAAGTAAAAAGCTCTCAATAAAGTATTAAGAGTATACTTCTCTCTTCTCCCGGCGAGCCTCTAATAAGCTATTAGCGCATCACCAAAGCGTAAACCACCAAATTAAGCTTACTAAAAAGAACAACTTGTTCTTTAAACCTCTTTGGCGCATAATTGAAAAACAACTATCAAAAACCAAGCAATACATTATCAACAACTTACATAAAGGTTTTATTAAGCCCTCTAGTGCGCCATATGCGGCCTTTATTCTCTTCGCCAAAAAAGCCAATGGCAATCTCCAATTATGCGTCAACTATTAAAAGCTAAATGCTCTATCTAAAAAAAACCTATACTTCATTTCTTTAATCGATGAAATAATAGCACGCATTTATAAGGCAAAGATTTTTATTAAGCTTAATATATAGCAAGCTTTTCATTATATTCGCATGTTTCTTGAGAGCAAAGATTACATGGTTTTTCAAACTTAATACAGCACTTACAAATACAAGGTTCTTCCCTTTGGCCTAACCAATGGTCCGGCGACCTTTTAGCGATTTATCAATAACATCCTAATAAAGCACTTAAACGACTTTTGCGCGGCCTACATAAATAATATTCTTATATATTTATTAACTTTTAAAAAGCACAAAGCTTATATTAAGAAAGTAATAGCAATATTACAAGCATACGAACTTTAAACTAATATTAAAAAGTCCAAGTTTAGCGTGCAAAAAACAAAGTTCTTAAGCTTTATTATTAAAGTTAATAATATAAAAGTAAACCCAAAAAAAATTAATGTAATTAAAAACTAGCAATACGCTAATAATATGCGAAGCGTGCAAAGCTACCTTAGCTTTTATAACTTCTACTACTAGTTTATTAAAAACTATAGCCGCATTATACAACCCCTCACGATGCTTATCAGAAAAGACGTTCTTTTTAAATTTAACAGCACTTGTAGAGACACTTAGGAAATTCTCCAAGAAGCCCTTCAATCTACGCCGGTTCTTCGCCACTACAACCTTGCTAAGCAAACGCGGCTAAAGACTAACTCTTTCAACAAAGTCATTGCTAGGATTTTATCTCAACTTTAAGAAGATAGCACTTTTCACCTCGTGGGATACTTTTCTAAGATTATAATAAACTGTTGATACGCAAGGAACTGCTTGTGCCGAGGTTCTTCAGAAGTAGGCCTGAGGCGATACGAACCTGTTTCGAACCTTCTTTGAAGGGGTATACATGTATATATAAACTACCTTTAGCACTTCTTAAAAGAGCTAGACTTTACAATTATATTATACTTTTGACTAATTATTTTACTGCACTTGTGTATTTAATATATTAATAAACGCTTAGTGCTTTTTTACTAGTATTGCACTAATACTAATTAGTGGTTTACTTTGTACCATAGATAGCAAGGTTTTAAACTAAAGAGTTACTCTTTGAATAAAATCGTAAGATAGCTTAATTACTATTTCTTGTGAGGCTTCTCTTAGCCGTACTTGTACACGTACGACAAACTTGAGTAACCTTGGGAAACTATTACTTTACTTATTAAGAGATTGTACGAAAATCTCTAGTGTTTATCACGCAACAACAAGACCCTAAAACTACCTTAAGTTAACCCTAATATTATGTCGACTTTAAGAGACCAGTCAAAATCAACTCCCAAACTAAGAATAAATAATACTCAACTACCAGTTTGGGACAAAGTAAGTAATAAGCTTAACAAACCAAGCCAGGGACCTTCAACGAGAACAATAGCCAAGCTGAAAGCGTTTATTAAACGATTCTTAAATGTTTATTATAATACAAAAAACGAGAACACGATATTTATTAACTTTTAAAACTTTTTTTAAAAATAAATAATAAGCACTTTCGCCAAACTTAGCAACAAAGTGCAAAGCAAGCTTCGCAACGGACTCAGGTGAAGCAGGGTTTTTGTACACAAAGGGAAAGGAAAGTCTACGGCTAAGGCACTTTTTATTGCATTAGCACAAGAGAAGAATATTTAGCCAAATAAGCAATTAGAATTTTAACACCAAACTACCTTTGAAATAAATTTGGTTTTCTCTTAAAAAGTACGGCTTAAAACTCTATGCATAAGCACTAACCCACAAATTTATTTCACGCTTAACAATTAAACACCTTCACTATCTTCAAGTGTTTTAGCATCAAGAGTAGTAGTCCAAGACTACGCTAAATCAGGCTCGCGTTGATCAGAAGTTCTTCTTACGAAGACTAACTCTTCAAAACCAGAAATTAATCTTAGTAATAAAGACTTATATAATGCGAATTTACCAAGGCATTGCTTAATCTCACCACCAGTGCTAATTAAACGGAAAAGCGTGTATACGTCAAGCTAAGAGTTTATTGTCTTTGCACCATTATAAAGGGAAACCAACAACCTATTACCAAACTCAAACCCTATTTCTTCAATTTAACTAAGAAATGCCTTGCTTTCGTCATTTTTAACTTGAACTACTACTAAACTATATTTAGTGTTAAATTAAATGAAACTATAACTTAAGTTAATACAACCCTTGTGGTTTTTGCAAAGTTTATTATCACCAAAGTAGTTCAAGGCACTAGCTATTTTCGCGAAGTTATATAGCAAGAAACTTATGTATAGTAAAAAAAAAGATTACTTAAATAAGAAGCTTCATATCTTTATAAAGCTTTATTAAAGGGCCGGCTTAGACTTCTTTATTTAAAACAAGGCATATTTAATTATGCTTTGAAACAAAGCGGCTTTGTATTATTATTAGTATCTTCAAAATAAGCTTTTCTTATTCAATAAGCTTATTAAAGCTACTTGTGCTTATTTTAAAACGAAGAAATATGCGGTTAAGTTTCTAAGCCGTTGATTTACTTTAATGTTTGTAATATTTAAAATAAAACTACACTAAAAAGAGAAATTAATTCTAGCACAACTTGAGAAATATGCTAAAAAGCTTCAAAGCATACAACTTAGCCTAAAGAATAATAATATGCGAAATAATAAGACCTTGCGTGATAAGCTATTATAAGGTGTTTTTAGTGATCCACTCTTTAAAATGATACTCTTCAAGGCCTTTGCAACTTTTCCTACTTTCATAAACAGCCTACGTTTTGCGACTAAAGTAAAATCAACTCATGATTTGAGATTACGATATCATAGTATTGCTTTGTATTATTACTAAGCCTACATAGCAAAGAACAACAATTGTGCGTATTATTTTAATAAAAAAATGAAGTTCTCTTATGGCAATAAGCGTAGAGACTTCTTTAAGGCTAAGGCAAGCTATTTAAGGTGCATTGTGTGCTAGAAAAAGAATTGTTATAATAATTGCCATTTTAAAGATAAGAGGGCAGCTTTTAAAGCTTACTACTTTGCGAATCATAAAGCAAAAGAAATTAAGCTAATAAACAAATTATTTAAGGCTTATATTACGTATGTAAAAGAAAATAAACTAAAAACAAATCAAAACCAAACTCATATTAAAAATATATTTAATAGTAATAATAATAACACTTTATTAAATAACAGCTAATTTATATATAATAGCAATAATAAAGGCAACATAGAATTTGCACATTTTATGATTGTATTTACAACAAGCAGCGCTAAGTACAACGCACGAGAAGTCCTAAGGCAACTTAAAGAACACAAAGCTTATCATGTCTTGGCGTTAATAATTAAATTACCTTTATTTAACGCCTTTACTACGCAATAAACCAATCGATTTTTTCAAGGCCTACTAATTAATACTAGTGCATTAAATTGCAACACAAGAGGCCTTAATTAACTCAAGGCCTTACAACAAATTCAAGATGTGAAGCTTAATATTATTTATTTGAGCTAAAGTTAAATCACATTCAAAGCCGGTTTGAAATTCTTGCTTAGTACTACGATCGTCAAAACACTTGCAGAACCCATGGAATTTACCATTGTAAATGCAAATATACCATTTTTAGTGTGCCTACAACAGCTCAACTAGCTAAATGCACACTACAACAACTTGCGCAACGTATTAATTTAAGGAGACAAGAAGCACTTAATTGTGCGCAAGAAGAAGTATGTAACGTTCCTGCTGTTCGCGGGTACTGTGCGTACAGGCTCGTCGGGTTGGTATCAGCTATGAAGTAAAGTCACAAAACAATTCGGTTCTCTATTGAAATAGAGATGTTACAAGCAATGGTAAACTGTAAGGTAAACTTGCTATATGATTTTGAGCACGAAGCTCTTCTACCTAAGAAACTACTGTGTTTATATAGAACCTCAGCCTTGGCTGCAAGCCGTGCAAAACGGGCTCGCAAAGCGTGCAAGCTCTCGCAACCCGTCTAGCAAGCTAGCATGTCACGTGACCTTGGTCGCATGATTCGGGGGTCAACTAGCCGTTGGGTTATTTACTCTATATAACGCTCATAGGGCAAATGGGGTCCTGGGAACTACGCTCCCAGGAATCACTTGATTCCTGTGACCCCAACTGCTCCTGGGAACCTCATGGTCCTTGGCTTCTTTGTGCAGCGAAGCTGCCGAGCCTCAGGGCCAAGACACACGTGATCCCTAGATTGTGACAAAGTACTCATGGCTTCTCTTAGACAAAACCAACCAACTATTGGAATTCTCCATTACTACAATTAATTCATGCCACCTTACGGAAACGGAGATTTGACGCTTTTATAGACAATTTGAACACCCTTTGGTGTGGTGTTTACAGCACTTGTTAGATTAAGCCAATTATGAATCTAATTCTAATGTTATAAAGCAAGTTAAAAAGATATGCAAGCATTGCTAGCTACATGCAAATGCTTTTCATTACTTTAAGTTTAAATTGCAAAACAATGTTAACTTTAATCACATAATTTACATTAATATTGCGTAGTTTAAAGAGAAGTATACTCTTTATATTATTAATAAGATTATTAGCTTTAATGCGGCGAAGTTTCTTCAAAAGGCCCTCAGTTTGGTTACATTTTGGAAGGTATTTAATACCTTTAAGTTTGTGTAAATGAATACTTATATTAGACTACTTAACTTTATTATTTACGATTACAAAACCAATTTCAATTTTAAGGAGTTTTAAAGCTTGCTGCGATTAGTAGAAAGTACGCCTAAACTTGTTCTTATAAAAGCTTATTATTTAATTAGTAAAGTAAAGAGATATTATTATTCACTTTGTTAAGCATATGAAATTATTACTTCTAAGCAACTAATGTGGCGGGGACAGCCACTGGTTTCTTTTGTCACATGACTGCGCCGGTTCTTCGCACATAAAAGGAGCCAACACTTGATTTCAGAACATCAAGAACGCAACACCAGATATATTCTATTTATTAGAACCTTTTCCCTCCCCTTCTTTGCCGATTTGTACTCTTTAGATATGTGATATCTTTAGATTTAATTGATCTGTTGTTTACAGACCCTAGATTCCCCTTCGGTGGCTTGCTACATGCTACCCTCTTGTTGTGTGGTTTATTGGGCTTTATCCCTCTCACACTAAGCTTATAAGACAATATGCGACTTCAAATGATTATTAAATTAGTGAACGACATAGCAGAACCTAATGGGTTAATTTCGACGTTGCTAGTCTTTAGCGCATACCTCAGAATTACAAAAATAAACTCACCAAATTCGTTCGTTAAGCAGCGCGCTATCGCCATTAAGAAGGCTATACGAGAAGTGCGTAAGATTTACGCTACTTGTAAAGTTAACGATGCGCTTGCAACCCGAAACGGCCCCGGAACAACTCATATTTATGACTTGCGGCTTAATAATTAAGTTTTAATTTAAAGAAAAAAGAAGGGCTAAAAAGGCTCTTATTAATTTCTAAGTATAATAAGAGAGTTGTACTTAATTCAAATGAATTATAAAACACGTATATTTTAATTAATATTAATACATTTATTTAAAACAAATAACTTTAATTAAAAAGAAAACTTCCCAAAGGATTTTATTAATTTTATTCCTAATTTGAGACTACTACAAAACCAACCCCAATTAGCCTTTAAATCGCCACTAAAATAGGCTTAATTTAAATTAATTGTGAAAATCCCATTTGCAAAACTTATTCTTAGTATTCTTACTTTTACTAACAAAAAGCTAAACGCTTTCTTATACGTTTTTATTAATAGTTAAAATAAAATGTATATAATATTAAAAGCTAAAGCTTTCTTAATAAAAAAGAAGTAGTAAGATTACAATTTTTCTCTTAAGTTGCAATTTAAGAGCAAGATTACTACGAAAGAGCTACCTTTTAAGAAGTTTCGCTAAATTAAGTACGAAGCTCTTATGGCTCAAGGGGTATTTGTCTTAATTTATAAAAGCGACTTTAAAATCAAAGGCCATTGAATCTTTAGGTTTAGAATAGTAAACAAAGTTAAAAGCAAGGAAATATTAATTTTATACGAGAAGTCAAAACTGATAATTTAATGCTTTAACAATAAAAGGAAGTAAGAAATCTTAACTTAGTTTTTAATAATCTAAAGGCTAAGCTAGCGATTACTTATTCTTTTGGCCGTAGCTGTTACACATTCGAATTACCTTCAAAGCGAATCTAAGTTAAGATTAGCAATTTAGAACATCACCTAAGCCTACGTATAAGCAGTCATTAAGCTTTTACGAGGTATATTTGCATAGCCACCAAAAGAAATTGCAAATAAATTTGCTAAAAGCATTATATTTATAATTGTGCTTTTACTATATAATATATTGGAATTAGAAAACCATTAGTTTAATACATATTATAAGCATTATGTGAAGAAACTACAAATAGAAACTTCTACCTACGACTTTTACTTACTAATTACAACTAAAAATAGCTAAGAGTTTAAAA
This sequence comes from Cadophora sp. M221, assembly GCA_017366145.1. Classification (NCBI taxonomy): domain Eukaryota; kingdom Fungi; phylum Ascomycota; class Leotiomycetes; order Helotiales; family Ploettnerulaceae; genus Cadophora; species Cadophora sp. M221. The sequence goes on along the minus strand of JAFJYG010000003.1, from coordinate 52,133 downwards.
TAATAAAAATGCAAACCAATAATACATTAATTCTTAAGAACAACAACTTTTTGACTCAAAAGTAGTAGTATATTACTAATACTAAATTTCTAACTAAGTTAATACAAGTTTTTAATATCTTTAAACTTTTTACGTTTAATAAGTGCATTATTACTAAGAACAAAAATAACTTATATATGTCGCAAAAGAGACAAGGGATGCGCCTAGGGCTAATTGATATTGCTAAAGACGACTACAAGAAGACTTATATGAAACAACGCGCTCGTGGAGCTTATATCGCGACTATTTGTCAGCCAGAAGCTGCATTTGATCTTTCCATAGCAGCTTAATATTAAGACCCTATGGCGAAAGAGATCAAGGCTCTTAATCTACGCATTCAATGGCAAATAAACAACCCTCAAAAGGGACTACAATATACTTCAATTAATCTTTGTAACGCTAAGATATAGCGCTAAGTAATCTAAGCATTTTTGCAACAAGTACACGAGAATATTTCGTTTTTAAAACAATTAATTTAAAGGGCGTTAATTTCACGATATTTTTTAAGTTCATAGCAAGTAAAAGAAAACATAATAAAAGAAAAAAACAACCATTAGCTATTATTAATATTTTCTTTAGTATATTTAAGCGTAAAGATATGCTAACAACGAAAAAAAAAAATATTATAATTTAAGAAATGACGTGTATCTTAGCCCTAAGGCTTGGCAGTAATGCTACATAAAGAAGCCAAAGATTATATGAATTCTAAGAGTAAATAAGATCTTAAGAATTAAGTAATTCCTAAAAGCATAACTCTTAAAAGCCGACGAGCTTTTAAGATCTTATTTGCCTTATGAGTATTATTTAAAGTAAACAACCAAGCGGCTAGTTAGACCCCGAATCGTGCGACCAAGGTCACGTGATAATCAACTTAATTAACTAGCAACTTAATTAATTATTAACTTAGTCAATGATTAACGTAAGCGAGTAAGGTTTTATATAAACACAATAGTTTCTTAAGTACTAAAGCTTTGTGCTTAAATTCATATAGCAAGTTTATCTTACAATTTACCACTGCTTGTAATGTTTTTATTTCATAAAGAATCAAATTGTTTTGTGACTTTACTTCATAGCTGATACTAACTCAACGAGCTTGTACGCATAATACTCGCGAACAATAAAAACGTTACATTGGCTTACTTTGAGGCGCACACTTAGCCTACTTTAAGGCTCACACACAGCGTACTTTGCGACTCACACTTAGCCTACCCTGAGGCTCACACTTGGCCTACCCTGAGGCCTACACTTGGCTTATTTTATAGCATATACTTTACTTTTTTTGAGAATATGTTTTCACTTTGTATTATACTTTATATTTGTACTTATATAAGAAAGAAAGAAAAACACATGTAGCAAGTTAGCATAGTTAAAAACAAATATAATTCAAACCTCAAACCTTAACACATGTAGCAAGTTAGCGTAGTTAAAAACAAATATAACCCAAACCTCAAACCCTAAGCATATACTTCACTTTCTTTGAAAATATATTTTCACTTTGTATTATACTTTATATTTGGACTTATATGAGAAAGAAAGAAAAACACATGTAGCAAGATAGCGTAGTTAAAAACTGTGTGAATAATAATATTCATGTAATCGACGGATTTACGTGAATACGGAGAACGGGCAGAAACAGGGGTTGCAAGACGCAGGAAGTGAATAGGAGCACTCGACGCTAGCCACTTTGAGACTAGCCCACGATGAGAGCCTCTTATATAGAGCTCTCATCGACACCTTAGAGTAGCTCCTTAGACTTCAACGAAATACATATTGCAACCAAAGGTTTTTGCACCGTGTATAAACGTCTCACAAGGATTGTATAAGTTGTTACCTATTACCGGGAGGGATACGTAACATAGTGCAATCAACAAAAACAAATATAACCCAATCTTAACTTTAGGATTTAATAAAAGGCAATGTTAAAACCTTAAACTTACATTTAAAATAATAAATAAATAACATGAATAAAAGTCTTCGCTATATCTTAGTAAACTTGCGCTTTGCAAAGGTTTATATGTTTATTAATGATTCTTTTGCTAATAATAAAGACTTAAGTTTATAAATAAGTTTTGTATTAGCAATTAGCACCAAAATGAAGAGAAATGCGCAATTCATTATTTTTAGTAATATTATGCACACCAGCTTCACCAAATGCAAAAGGGTTACTCGTACCGTGCTAGCGTTAGAGTTATATATCATAGTAATTAGCATTGATATACTAATTTTTATTACCACTATTATAAATATAATAATAAATAAGCTTAGTATTTCACATTTCCTAACTATTATTTGCACGAATTCTTTATTGCTTTATAAGTGTATTATTAAGCTTAACACAACGAAGAAGAAGTGCTTAATGATTAATATTATAACAATTTGTTAATTATACAAGCGTAAAGAACTAACGAAGATTCGATGAATTAATAGTGCTTGCAACTTTGCTAATGCTATAATAAAAACTACCCCTAATAAAGCTCTTTAAGAGTTTATTAACACAAACACACTTATTATCAAAATAAAAGATTAGGTTTAAAAACTAATTAAAGCTAATTTGGCTTAGTAACGAAAAGGTTTCCAAAACTTATATTTCATTTATTTATTTTTTTATAATACTTATTTTATTATATTTATTACTTGCAATTATTTTTTCTTAAAGTACAATGCAAAAGCAGTAATAATTATAATTCATTCTTAAAATTTCTTTAATTTAAAGCACCAATAAGCAACCTTGCAATAACATCTTAATAAGAATAAACTATCGGTTTTACTACAAGGGATTACTTTCGCATAGCAATATGAAGAGGGTGTCGCCACGAAAGACTACTACGAAGCCAGTTTAAAACAAGGCTAAATACCCTACGAATAAATATTTGAAAGACTATTCTTTTTCCTTGCGCTATTTTGGTGACTTTAGTAAAAACGCTTGGTGAGTAGTTTCTTCTCATTATCAATCTTCTCTTTACCGCGCTTGGCAGCAGCCAAAGAGGCGATAATAAGAAGCTGGTTCAAGACCAGCATCGTCTTCTTAATTATATGTTAGCCAAAAGAATAAAGCTTCGCGAAGGCAAAAGAAAATGAAGAAATAACATAAGAAAACAAAAAAAACTTATTATAATTGCATTAGCTAAGCCAGCGATTTCTTAGCGCATAGCGCGAGTTTTTTTTAACAAAGCCAACGACAACTCCTCAAAATTCTTGGGTGCGTTAGTAGCAGCGATCATTAACGTTAAGTTGATCGATTCAGCGGTAGCAATAATAACTTCTTTATCTTTAGTTATAATTGCAGCAATTAAGCAAAAGTACTCTTCTTAAACAAACCAAGGAATTTATTACATAAGATTAGCTAGTAACTTAAAGAGGTTTTGCTAGTAATTTGAATATAATTTAAACAAAGAAAAGAAATAAAGATTACTTATTAAGTTGCATTGAGACTTCTTCTCCGCGCAATATGCGCACTTCTTGCTTTTTAAGTTATTAAAAAAGCAATTATAAGACGAAATCTTCTTACAAAGCCAAACGCATTAAATGCAACATTAATGATATGCAACGTTAAGAGCTTTTATAAAAATAAGTGCAAGTACTAATATAATTAATATATCGTTATACCGCTAAACTACTACTAAAGTGTAAACTTGCTTTTAAGTTGATTATTTAATTTAATATGATTTATTATAATTTGTTAATTTGAGGCTATATTAAGTTAAGTAAGGTAATTTCAAAAAAAGCGTATACGTACAATGTGTGTGTGTATTAGCAAAAAAAAAAGAAAACCTTAGTTCCAAGGGAGTTTTACACATATATATACTCAACTTATAAACAATATCAAGCCTGGAGAATATTATTAATAGCTCTCGCTTAGCTATTTTAATATCTCTTACTAAAGCTTTACGTATTATCGCACAATAGCAAGCCTTAGTTAATACCAACACAAATATATAAAATATTCTTATATTATTATACTTGTTTCGATACCCTTTCGAATTACTTTTAAGTTAAAGTTATATTGCAAGCACTTAATTATTTTTTGATTTATTTATTTATTTCTTATTTAATTCTTTATTTACTTACTTTTATTATATTAAAATATGTCTTTTTAAAAGAAGTTTTGCTTGTGTTAATTTACAAGCTCTTGTAAGAACGTACTTTCTTTAGAACTAAGAATTAAGCTGAGACCAAGAGTGTGACGCGCTGCTGGCTTTGGCACCCTCATGTCCACCGCCCAGCCGCATCCAATTTATATGGCTCCACAGCTAATCTGCGATGCACCGGGATCGACGCCATGAGGCGGGCTTAGCCGAGGTGAGGTCAGCTAAAGCCGCTGCCTCTTTGTATTTAGTTACCTTCTTTTCTTTACCTTCTTAACTTCGTAGTTATTAATTCTAAGTTAATGCTTGGTATTATTATATATTCCCCTTATGTTAATATGTGAGGCTTCAGCCACACGTGACTATCGTCTTTCTAGGGCAAGCGTCACATTATTAATAACTCTTTCTACACCGTCTGGGAAGATAGTAAATATCCCCCGATCTTGATTCTCTTGTAAGTGGCCACGGCCTAGAAGCTTAAATACAGGAAAGGCTTATACCAAGCTCAGCAATAGCTTGATGAATGGCATCAAAACCCCCTCCAAAACCCCCCTTTTCGGCATTAACACGCCAATCCAACAAACCCCTCTTTTCTGGTTCTCTCCCTCTAGCACGACTATACAAGCCAAAGGTAGTCTCTTCAGTTGTACCAACTGAAGACGCCGATATGTCGTCCTCCTCATCCTCGGTTCCACGGCCTCCGACGCCAAGTCGAGACCCTCTCGTCTTCGGACCTAGCTTTAGCAGGGTTCAGAACACACCTACACGCAGTTCTATTGCGAATAGCCAAGAGGAGACGGAATTAGTAGCTAAAGGAGAGCTACGTGCAGCGTTAAATATGCTTGCACAGTAGTCAGCATAAATGCAACTTATGTAAGACCAAATCAATCGGCTGTTTGCTCCCTTAACCACTTCAAAATCCTCAGCTAGATCTGTGACCTTTGAAGAAGACAACCCCCGTCCCTCAACGGAGGACACTCCTAGGGCTTATAGACGAAATGGCAAAGGGAGAACAACCTATGGTATAGGTGCATCTGCCCCCGACGACTCGCTTAATAATGATGATAACAATGAGGGAGACCCGGATCGCCCATTATACCGCAACTCCCCCCCTTATCGCCGCTCCCCCTCTTTCTTTAGCTTATCCCAAATGTCAACTACCTCGCAAATCAAAAAGATCCCTAATCTTCATAACAAACTTTTTAATAGCATTAATTACAACCTACGATTATGGGAAATCCAAATTCGAAATGCTATGCGTCAGTACAATTAATACTTCCTTAATAATAATTATAAGAAGGACTGAGTACTAGCACAAACAAAGGGATTAGCTTGCACGTTCTTAGAGTCATCCTTTCTATCCCCTATGCTTAACAACGATAACAACCTCCAAAATGCGCTTAATTTAGTTACACAAGTAATTACTTTTTTAACTAACCCTCACGAGCAATAAACAGCACGCAACCAATACTTTGCATTAAAAATAAAAGCCGCAAAAGAAACCTTTTGGGAATTCTATTATTAGTTTAAGACTCTTATTAACCAGGGTAGCGTAACTAATAAGTCTATCCTCAAAATGAACTTACAAGATAAGCTCCCATCCCGCCTACGCAAGCAACTATTCCATGAGTACAAGAGAGCTAGGACTTTGGAAGAGTATGTGGAAGCAATTCAAGCTGAGGACCAAGGACAGCACGTGGAGAGCACTATCTACGCTAGTCGTTCCGACTCCTTTACAACAGGTATAAATACCAACTCTCATCGTCAGCAACAAACCAATAGTGGAACAAATCGCATACCAACCCTAATTAAAGAGCCAGCAGTTGTTTCTGTGTCTCAACAGCGTTTAGCTGGTACAATACCAACCCAATACTCTTTTGCACGAGCCGATACAACTCGTGCCCAAACACCAATAAATGCCCCCCGGCATTTTTCTCAGCAACCTCAGAATCGTGGCTATACCCCTCGCTTGAGCGAAATGGAGATAAACGACGACAGAGGCTCTATATCTGACAGCCAAGCTGCAGATGACAACAACAACTTGCCAATGAAGGACCCTACTCCACGAGCAAAAGACCTAGCCTAGGCAAAGGCTCCTTCCTAGGCATAGTACGAGATATGCGACATCTTAATCTTACGAAGCTTCTTGGCGAACTAGCACTCACCACCCGCATCGCTCTCTCCAAGAATAGCCTTACGTACAAATTGCCTGCACTTTTTGATTTTAAAGCTAATGGTTATTGTTTCATTAACTACTCTCTTTTGAAATCTCTTTCTTTCTTCTTAAAACCTTTAATTCACCCATTGCCCTCACCTATCTCTGTCAAAGGATTTGATGGTAGAGCTGGCCAAACTATTAGCTACTACACCACATTAAATTTAATAATTAATAAGCGTTTGCAATCATTTACTCCTTTCTTAATTACTCACTTGGGAAACCACGGAGTAATTATTGGGAGGTCATGATTAAAGCATTACAAAGTGCTTTTAAATACCACTAAACGACGACTTATTTGGCCTCCGGACTACCCCCCAACAACTAGCTATAACAAGTTAATTGAAATCCAAGACCTACGCCTACATAAAATTCACCAACGTTACCAGCGCAATGCCGAGCGTAGAGACACCAAATTGCGTGAATTTTGGAGCCGCTATGATCCCCAACTTCTAAAGTTGACTTCAACGGCCAACTCCTTACTCTTGGACTTTACACTAAGTATAAATACCTTAGATCCTCATTCCCCGTTTCAAGCAATAACCACGAAGAATACATTAGCGTGTATTACGAAGAGTAACGTTGCTTAACCTCACTGCAACGTTGCAAGCTTAAAATAATGTTTCGAAATACATAACAACTTCTTATTTTTTCTCTTAACAACCTCAAAATCATGCGTCCTGGCTAGCAAGCATTACCCCCAATCAACTGTTGATGCTAGCACTACTATCAAACCTACCTCCGTTGTCAACCCTCTGCCTACCACGAACTCGCCCCAATTCGCTTCCTCCATGCGCAGAACGCATGCCAAGAACCATGCCAATTCACTTTGGAGCATGCAAACGCAACTTTCTCTTGCACACAAGTTGACTACAAATAGTCCCCTCTCTTCTAAAGTATACTCTTTAGCAACACAAAAGGCTTCTCATAAGAGAGCTTCTTAACGTCTTGCTATTAATATTTTTTCAATTAGCACCACGATATTTTATATGTTAAGTAAATGAAAATCTAAAAATAAGATATTCGTAGCAACACTTCAAGAGATTAATGCTTTAATTAATCAAAGAAGCCAAGAGCAAGAGAAAGCCGCTGCCATTATAGCTTTGACTATTAAACTCACTTATTATTATTAATCAATCGCGCAATTTGCACTTTTCATCCAAGAGCTAGACGCTAAACCGATGATTCCCCCAGAATACGCTGATTACAGCCACGTATTCTCCAAGGCAGAAAGTGATATTTTTCCCCCTTACTGCTCATACAATCATAAGATTAAGCTAAAAGAAGAGGGCGAGAAAGCACTTAAGTATTCGCCGCTGTACAAAATATCCGCAGTAAAACTTGAGGCTGTTAAGCAATACATCACCAATAACCTCGACAAAGGATTCATTAAGCCTTCGCAAGCACCATATGCTGCTCCCATTCTCTTCGTCAAGAAGCCTAACGGCTTATTACGGCTGTGTATCGATTTCCAAGTATTGAATACTTTTACTTGCAAAGACCAATACCTCTTACCTCTAATTAATGAAATGCTAGCTCGCATAGCTAATACTCGCATTTTTACCAAACTAAACATTCGTTAAGCTTTCCACCAAATCCAAATGGACTTAGCATTAGAAAAGTACATAACCTTTTATACAAGATATGGCGCATATAAGTGCAAAGTTCTTTCATTTGGGTTAACCAATGGCCCCGCAATCTACTAGCGCTACATAAATGATATTCTCTTTGATTACCTTGATAACTTTTGTATAGCGTACTTAGATAATATTCTTATATACTCTAAAGACTCCTTGCAATACTAACTTCATGTTAAAAAGGTGCTTTAACATCTTAACAACGCTAAGTTGCAAGCTAACCTAAAGAAGTGTGAGTTTGAAGTCACAAGCACTAAGTACTTGGGATTTATTATCTTGACCTTTGGACTAGAGGTCAACTTAAAGAAAATCGCTGTAGTTAGCTAATGGAACTACCCCAGCTTAGTTAAAGGCGTGCAGTTGTTCTTAGGATTTTGCAATTTCTATCGAAGGTTTATCCGCGATTACGGTATCATAGCGAAACCTCTTATTCAGCTCACCAAGAACAACGTTCCCTTCCGCTTTACCGCAGAGTGCGCAGATGCCTTTGATCTTTTAAAACATACTCTCACGTCTGCACCTCTCTTACGGCACTACCAACAAGACTTGCCTTGCCTCCTAGAGACGGATGCTAGTGATGGTGTTGTTGCAGGAGTCCTTTCACAACAGCATGCAGAGGACTGGTTCCCTGTTGCTTTCTTTTCAAAAACTATGCTTCCCGCCGAGCTCAACTACGCTGTTCACGACAAAAAGATGCTAGCAATTATCAGATCCTTTGAGCACTGGAAAGCAGAGCTCGCGGGGGCCCCTCACCAAATTCGTATTGTTATAAACCACAAGGCTTTGGAATACTTTATGACTTCCAAGCAGCTAAATGCAAGGCAAGCCCGATGGGCTGAACTCTTAGTAGACTACAATTTCATAATTATATATAGACCAGGCGTTTATAACCTTTTGGCTGATGCCCTCTTGCGCAAGCCAGATGAATTAGACCTGCAGAACTTAGCAAAGAAGACATAGCGCTTGCAGCAACTTCTTAGCCAAGGATAGGTCAACCCTGACTTGCTATTGCAAGAAATCCGAGAGCCAGATGACTCTAATGCTTTGGTGGCTAGCTTAGACGCTGATGCTCTGCTCCCTGCCTTCTCCGTTGTATAGCATATATTGGAAGCAAACCGTACGGCTCAATTCCTACAAGCTCTGCGCAAGCAAGCTTTGTCCGATAAGCCAGGGAAACTTCGTATGGAAGCCGATTTATTGTTGTACGATGGCCGCCTTTTAATTCTGGACATTAATCACCTTCGCACCCTCATAATCAAAAAGGTCCATGATCGAGTAACAACCGCACATCCTAGTGCTAAGAAGACGATTTAATTGCTTTCTTCTTAGTACTAGTAGCACGGGATAATATTAATAGTTTAGCAATACTATCGCAATTATCATATATGCCAATGAATTCAAGTGCCTCGGGATAAGAAGCCCGGATTTCTCCATCTTCTCCCCGTTCTGTCTTGCCCATGGGAGCATATTACAATAAACTACTGCACGTTCAATAAAAACAAGCATGGATTTAACAACGTCCTTGTCTTTATTAACCGCTTTAGCAAGCAAGCAATTAGCATCCCCTGTTAGAAAACCACCAATGCCCAAAAGCTAGTTACTATGTATATGTATTATATATATCGTTACTTTGGCGCCCTTCTTACTATTACTTCTAACAAAGAACCTCAATTTGTCTCCAAGTTTTGGGACGCTCTTTGCAAAGTCCTCGGAACCAAGAGACAGCTCTCCACTGCTGACCACCCTCAAACCGATGGTCAAACCGAAGTTTATAACCAATACCTGCAGAGAAGGCTCAGACCCTTTGTCGCCTACTACCAAGACGACTGGTCTGAACTCCTACCTATCATGGACTATGCCCAAATGTCCCTCCCTCACGACTCTTTAGGAGGCCTCTCACCATTTGAGGTAGTTCATGGATATCCACCTCGCACAGATTGGGATTGGAAAATCGACTTGCCAGACTCAGCTACCCCCGCTGATAAGTTGAATGCTCAACAAGCTGTTGACTATGCTAAGCGCCAGCGCAAGGCATGGGACATGGCTCGGTCTAACCTCACAGAGGCCCAGGCAAAGATGGCCCGCTCCTACAACGCTTCTCGCCGCGATGTTGACTTTGACGTGGACGACTTAGTCTGGCTAGATATGCGCCACTTCAAGACACTCCGTCCATCCAAGAAATTGGACATGCCAACTAATGGACCTTTCAGAGTACTTAAGAAGATTGGTAGCTCATACCGCCTGGAACTGCCAGCCAGCATGAAGGTCCATAACGTCTTCCCAGCTAGCAAGCTACGGAAGGACCCAAACGACCCGTTGCCAGGCCAAGCGCAAGACGCCCCCCCGCCAATCAATATCACAGGCGACGACGAATAGGACCTGGAAGAAGTGCTCGCTTGCCGCAAGCAAGGCAAAACGCTTTCTTACCGTGTTACTTAGTCTAACTATGACGTTGATTTAAAATTGTATAATGCCTCTGATCTAAAATATGCTCCGCATAAAGTCAAAGACTTCCATTTCAACCACCAAAAGCAAGCAGGACCCCCTGCAAAGCTACCTCAATAAATTAAGGCATAGGAAGATGGCGTAGACGACTACGAGGACCTCAACGACAACAAGGAAATGGACCAACGCTCGAGGGCGAGCTTTTTCAGGAGGGGGGGGTAGTGTGACGCGCTGCTGGCTTTGGCACCCTCATGTCCACCGCCCAGCCGCATCCAATTTATATGGCTCCACAGCTAATCTGCGATGCACCGGGATCGACGCCATGAGGCGGGCTTAGCCGAGGTGAGGTCAACTAAAGCCACTGCCTCTTTGTATTTAGTTACCTTCTTTCCTTTACCTTCTTAACTCCATAGTTATTAATTCTAAGTTGATGCTTAGTATCATTATATATTCCCCTTGTGTTGATATGTGAGGCTTCAGCCACACGTGACTGTCGTCTTTCTAGGGCAAGCGTCACAAAGAGGTCATATTCTTGCCAAGCTAATATTAGTAAGAATTCGTACTAAGTTTGGTGGCTTTCCAAGCCCCTATATATACTAGCTATTTTCGCGCTCTCTTTAATAAAACACAAATTTTACAACTCATACTTTGAACTTTATTATCATACTTGCATTAGAATATATTCACACATGCGGCGTAGTACATGAACCGATATTGCATCGATACTTATCTTGGCTTCTTTATGCAACTAAGCTGCCGAGCCTTAAGGCCAAAACACACGTGATTTTCAAATTGTAATACTATTTCTCTTTCGTCACTAACGTATTTTTACGCTAAAGTATGCTAAAGAAAATATCAACGATTACTTATAATCGTTTTCTTTTTTCATTATACTCTTTAAACGCTTAATTAAATAAGTCAATTATATTGCCTTTAAATAACAAATTAAATTAAGTGAGAAAATCATAGCACTTTGTACTAAATGTAAAAATGCTAAGTGCAAAGATTATATATCGCCTCGAGACCCAAAGCTATCTCGTTACAAGCAATGCGCTTGTCTTAACAAAACGTGCAATATTCACACGATAAACCAAATGCCCTTGGTAAGAAACTAAAAAAGCCTCGACTCTCAAATTAAAAAACTAAATGCAAAGAAAAAGAAAAAGAAACCTTAGGGCGTAGTATAACACATGCGCAAATCAAGAGATTGTATAGAAGTAGAAAAATCGTAGACTTATTGCTTATTAAATACGAGCCGAGTTGTTGATTTTAAGCGAGGTGGCCCAAAGGCAGGGGTGGCCCGAAGGGCGAGGGGACTTACTCACAGGAATATGATTGGCAAGTGTCACTCCCTTTATTTGCTTTCGGGTCAAGGAACGAAGATCACTGGGGATCTGTCACAACTAGTCTGAATACCCACGGCATCTCTTGCATGGTTCCGCTGAGTCCAGACCAGATGTTTGTCATTATTTATGTTCTAGAGTAACAAAAGGAGCGGCGGGTTAAGCGGTACTGGCAAGGCGATAAGGATCGCAAGAAAATCAAAAGCAGGTCTGATCTGCCCTGTTGCATCTACAATGACTCCAACAACGGCAGGGCCGACAGCTGAGCTTCCCTTGTCCGCCATAGCGTATAATAATGCGTAGAACGCAGCCTCACTTCCAGATGGGATCAATAGACCAAAGAACGACCTGCAATAGGAAGAAAGACCTCCTATGACGAAGCCATGAATGAATCCTATACGAGCATGTTGATTAGAATAGTGATATGGGAGGATTGGATGATGCATTAGCACTCACCGAGCGGGTAGATTTCCCAGGATTGCTGCAACCCGCCTACGCCCCATGATTTTACAAATGGGATGTAGCCTAAGAGACCATACAGGGGTATTATTTCCATCAGGGCGATGCAAGCGACGATGGTTCGATTGGTCTTCAGCTTGAAGTGGTGGGAGACTATGGGCCAAGCAAATGTACCAGCAATGCCAGAGGAAGTGGTGGTGATTGACAGAAGTGCAATTGCAACAGTCCCCATCTTGAGTTCTGTGCGAGCGAAAAGTATCGTTGTCCTGAAAGCGGCTGCGATGTATCCCCCTATCTCATCCTTGACGAGGGCGTTTCTTGCTTGGGCTCTCCACGCCAGAGTCCAAAACAGCTCCAACTCCTAGCCGCTCGAGGTCTGCCTTCAGAATTTCTATATGGGAAAGAACAGCCTGACACCTGCTCGGGCAGAAAGTACGACGTCGGAAAGCGCAATCTCTCAAGGACAGCGAGGAGCCTTCCCCTTCGTCTACCTGTGCGCCTGCTATCAAATGATGTGAAGCCTCCATAATCTCAACCAATGTGGTTCCTGCAAAGTCAATATCCGAGTTTAGGCATCTACTTCATCATGGGGATTTCCAGTAAGGTTACTTGAAGTGTCCCCTTTGATTGATTGTCGTTTACACAGTCGACAGTGACTGCCGGCTTAGCCACTTCCTTATTGATCGAAAACGTGCTACTCCGGTATGGACTCGATTGTCTAAGCTGGCGCGCCGCAGCTACTACAGCTGCAGGTATGAGCGTGGTCTCAATGCGGTCCATGGAGGCGGTTTAGAATATCGTTGATTACCACCTGATGGGTGGGGTTATAGATCTCGGGAATCCCGAGTTCTGGGCTGTAGTTGTAGTCTTTGTAGGCGCTGGTTTTCTCATACCTCTCCCGTATAATTACATGCGGCTCCGTAGGTACGGTAAAGGATGCCACTAGCATCTGTGTCACGGGAAAGGTAGTGGACAATATGCAGATAGTCAATTTGGAATTCTAAACCAGCGCTACCTTCGCCTGTAAAACGAAACCCAGCAAATGTACTTGGATGCTAAGCAGCAATCGAACAGCGTGGAGAATGCAAATCCTATCATTGAGCGAAAGAGCGTGAGACGAATGAGGTACATTATCACAGGGGTTCATGGCAAGGTGCAGAGCAACGGTAAGGTGATGGCAAATGTGCATAGTAAATATGACATAGATGAACCCGAAAACAAGCTCCGATGGTGGCATTCCCTTCCACACCAAAAACCTCGACATGAATTAGAATGCATTGGACATCCTAAGAGCAACCCAAACAACCACCCCGATGGCGGCACACATTGCTGCTGAAGGACCGCCGCTACCAGGAGCAGCGTTTGTGGATGCTGTGGCGCTGCTGCTTGGCGCAGAGGTTGCGCCGTCCATGATCATGGTCGAAGAGCTGCCTCCAGCTCCGGTGCCGCTGGAGGTGGCAGATGAGGTCATTGTTATTCCAGAGCTTATGTCGGTGGGCATTGACATGGCGGGGTCCATGGAGGTTGACGACATAGTCATTCCAGGCGGCATTGACATTGCAGTGTCCATCGAGGTAGTCGACATTGACATGTCGGGCATGGACATTTGCGCGAGGCAGCTACTTGCAAGCAGGAGAACCGGGGTGATGATTGTAGCGAACAACATGGTGGGTGATTGTGTAGAGTTATGCTGCCAGTTGCTGACTGAGGCCTGGCTCGTTGCAAGTGCTGGGCAACGATGTAAAACAAGGATGATGGATGGTGAGTGACAATATAAAACAAGGAAGATGAATGCTAAGTGATGCTGGTCTTTATTGATGCTGATAGAGGAGGGAGAGCAACGAACTAAGTAGTAAAATAGAGTAGATTGGTTACGACATTGTGCCGTTCTGGCATGCGATCTGGGGACGGGCAATAATCCCCGTGCGTCTGAAACTCAGGCAGGAGGCATCCCACATGTCTAGCGCTGGGCAACAAGAGCAGTGCTTCGACTACTCACCTAGTCGCCGAGGACTTTGTGACTGTCGTTTAGGAGGACATGGAACCAAGTGCCGAAGTAATTGCCCAGTGAGGTCCTGCTTATCTGCGCATCCGGTCGTTTCAATCTAAAATGAACAACATTCAACGTCTGAGCCTCCCTCCAAACCAGTATCAGTCCAATTAGCAGCAGCACGCAAAAACCACTCAGTCCAGAAAGTCACAATATGTGGTGAGAACACGCAAAAACCACTCAATCGCCAAGCCACTACAATCCCAGATATGAAAAACACGCAAAAACAACGCGAAACGCTGTCTAGCACCATCAGGGGAAATAACCTGTAGATGAACTCTTGTCTCCAGCGATCTCGAATTCGCTTTTTCCATCTTGATTGCAAGAAATCGTTGGCAAACATGTTCGCGGCGCGAATAGCTCTTGCGGCTGTGATTCTACTGTGGGCGCAATCATCTAAGGCTGCACTGCGCACATACAACTTCACCATCCACACCGGAACGAGGGCTCCAGGCAAGACCTTTGCAGAACGTGCAATATAATTACACCGCACTCGCTGACTGTTCTTAGACGGCGTCTCTCGCGAGGTATACCTCATCAATGACCAGCAACCCGGGCCATTGATCGAAATTGACGAGGGAGATGAGCTGGAAGTCTTCGTCAAGAATGATCTGCCCGTTGAAAGCACGATCCATTGGCACGGTCAGTGATAAATGCACGCGGGAAGTCCAGCGGATCAGGACTCTGATGCGCATTCTCATTGTAGCGTGCTGACTTGTTGGAATAGGCCTCCTTCAGCGCGGGACTCCCCAGATGGATGGTGTCCCTGGCGTCACACAGGTCAGTTCCCAGCTTTGTAGTCATCAAACCATATCCTGAATGTAGCTGCCCGTTAGCTAACCACAGCATCAGTTTCCAATCCCCCCCGGCGGTACCTTCACCTACCGGTTTTCCGTAGAGAATGAGTATGGCTTCTACTGGTATCACTCTCACTTCCGAGCTTACTACAACGATGCCATCCGTGGCCCATTGATGATTCGTCCTTCACCTTCACGTCGCCGACCATTCGAAAGTCTCGCTAACAGCTCTGCGGAGTTGGAGGTTCTTCTTCAGGCTGAACGCGATGCACCTTCGGTCCTGTTGAATGACTGGACTCATAGTCTGTCGGACGTAATATACGAACAGTATTTCGAGACTGGAGCCTTCCCAAACTGTGTCGACAGTCTTCTCGCAAATGGTCAAGGTAGGGTTCAGTGCCTCCCGGAATCGGTCCACGAAGCGGGTACTGGTCTTGGACTGAGTCCTAGTTCTACAATGAGTATGCCCAATATGCAAATGAGGGCTGCTGCAGTCAGCTCGGACATGGGAGCAAGTTCGATGGCTTCGGATATGACCATGGTTTCGGATATGACGATGGCGCCATCTCCCACATCGTCTCCAAGTCAAGCGGCCGTCAGTTCGTCGACAATGGAATTGTCCAGTACGTCGACAATGTCGGGTATGCCGCCAAGGATGAACTCGTTAACGCCTCGCGGCTGCATGCCGCCAATGATGTTCAAGCCAGGGTTCAATATAAGCTCTCTGCCGCCGGAATTCTGTACAAATACCACGTCTGAATTGTTAACTATTCCTGCCAATAACACGCAGGGATGGCTGGCTCTCAATCTCGTCAACGCAGGTTCCGTCAGCACATTGGGCGTATCGCTGGACGCTCACTCTATGTACGTATATGCTTCAGATGGGCTATTTGTAGCACTGCAGGAGGTCAAGGTCCGTATACCCTGAACCATGTTTTGACTCGTGTTCCTAACGATATAAAGGTTCTTTATTTAGCGCTCGGCCAACGTTATTCTGTCTTGATCAAGCTCGACCAAAGCCCTGGAAATTATTTTCTTAGATTTGCAACTTATCCCGCCGGCGACATGCAGCAAGTTTTGGAGGACCAGGCTATCATATCTTATGGTGTAAGTTTTATCTCCTATGTGATAGCCATTATCAAATGTTTGCTAAGCACATAAAAGGATTCGACAGCAAATAGTACTTCGATGAGCGTGGCGAATGACCCTGCATCTGTATGGATGCTGACGAATGGATCGGCAAAGGCGGATGTTGCAACGCTGAATCCGTCTCTTCTATCACCATTCGATGGCAACAAGCCGCCTACCAATGCGGCTGATCTGACCAAATCATTTGCAATAAGTCAAACGGGCGTCACAGAATGGGTTATAGACGGCTATCCATTCGCGGAACCGAAGACACCGATACTCCTTGGTAACGTCTCGGATGGTTGGCAGGCAAATACCACAGTTTATTTGCCCTTCAACTCCACGATCGACATCATTATGACTATCTCGAAGGACTCGATGGATACAGTGAGCTATTCCCGTCGTGTGTTGCTGCCTGAAATGCTCAGCTGATTATCATTTTAAAAGATGGGCCACCCAATGCATCTTCACGGGCACAAGTTTTGGGTCCTAGGTTCCGGCGAAGGACCCTTCCCATACAGCTCAGTCACAGACGCACCGCAGTCTTCTATCAACTTACAAGACCCCCCTTTCCGCGACACAGCAGAATTACCGCATTCAGGTTGGCTTGTTATTCGGTAAGCACCACAGGTCACGTTGGTACCATCTGCCTGGGGACTAACTAATATCGTTTCAGGTACGTAACGGATAATCCTGGAGCATGGCTCCTTCATTGTCATCTCCAGTGGCACTTGGTGGTAAGGATCCTCGCTCTCGAAACAATTGTCTCGGTAATGACTGACGATCTTGTGACTTTCACAGAGTGGTATGGCATTGGTTCTAGTGGAGGGGGAAAGGCAGATCGCCGAAATACTCAATGCCTCAAACGCCAGCACCGATGCAACTAGTGATTCCAACAGCCAAATGGATTTTGACGCACAATGTCGTGCAAGTATGGTATTCATCACCGTTCTTGGGCTGTTACTTGTCGTACTGTTATAAGTGGATTTGGACAGTACACAGTCCTAGTGCCTGCTCCATTGCTTGATGCTTAGACATGCTAGTAGTTCATTATAGTCTTTGTATTTCTAGTGTCTCCTGTGGGTCAGGGCCTTACACATTGTACACCAAGTATCGCAAGGCCTTTAATGGCTTGATTGATGTTAACTTAGTGCAAATAGATCAATCCCACTAAGTATCGCTCGATATTGTTGAAACAGTTTTGATGCCTTGCAGATAATAGACTCTCCCCATGCTATATCCCGTATTTTCTCCAAGCACCTAGATCAACTTGATGTCGCTGGCCACCATGCGTTAAAGCATCACAAGCTGGTCCCGTTCACTAACTTAAAGGGCGAGATTCGGCACATTATGTACTATGGTAGATATCGCAGTAACTCTACGAGACACCGTAGACCTGTTAAAGAGAGGCGATGGCCACTAACATACATCACCGGTCCTCCCTGCAATCTGCAAAAGTGGTACAGTTGTCTCGCGACTCTGCTTAGGTGCCAGATCAACTCAAGCTAAAACACGCACAATTATCGCATGCTCCCATTCCCGCGCAAATTGGCAGGCATATGATTGAAAGCTGCGATCAACCACGACTTGATGACAAGTGCTCCGACGACGTAATACGCACAAACAACGCACTGCAAAACAAAGCCACATTTGGTAGCGTTTCTACGGATAACACATACACTAAATCAGATTCGCTCCTCTTCTCCCTCGCTCTCTCCACTTCCACAGCGACACTTGGCGTTAGCGTGGCTCCGTGGAACTTGTTGTTCGACGCCTCGAGGCGCTCCGCACAATTGTCGCAGTCACTGTAGAAGCTTCTAGGTGAGACGCTGCAACCCGGTCTTTGATTGTTTCCGACTTGGTTGCTGACCAAAGTGCAGGCAGAGGAAAGTCGCCTTCCAAACTGTTGAAAGCTCGTTGTGTCTTTAAAAGAGCAACGGCCAGCGTCCTAAGCAATCCAGCTGCGCAGATCAATCACAACTCAAGACTCTGTTATCCAGCTCATCACCACTGCACACCCGTAGCGATACTAGACTCTGCGACGTTACCAGCCAAGTCTAGTGCCCATCTTCGGCTGATCATGGCACTTGCAGAAGGCTTGAAGCCGACTCCCCCCACCAACTCCTCTCTTCGCCAGACAGCTTTTCTTGTCCCGAACCTCCACTGTCCGTCCTGCGCGTCGCACATCGAATACTCCCTCTCCAATATCCAGCCAAAACCAAGCTTGATCTCCCATTCCATCGTCTCCCACTCTGTCACCGTTTATCACCATCCTTCCCTTCTTGTAACAACCATATCCGAGGCTTTGGGAAAAGCAGGCTATGAGGTTTACAGCGTCAGTACGGACTTATCAACCGCCGAGCCCCACCTCGGTGACGCGCTCAATGGAGAGAATCGCGGACCGCGAGGCCAATGGTTCGAACGAGCGGTACAGAGATGGCGCATGAAGGATGGGGGTTTACAAAATGTGGAAGGGAGGAAGAGAAAAAGACATGTCGAGCAGTGTGACCTGTGTCGGGCGGAAGAAGAAACAGATGTAAGAGACATATTATCCGCCTCCTCAACCGCAGACGAGAAGACCCTGCGGGAAACCATCGAACGGCAAGAAGAGAAGGACAGAAAGGTTGCCGACTATCCAATCGAAAAGCACAAGGAGCTCCCTTTTGTGGTTATAGACTCGGATTTGCCGCCGGGGAAACTCTTCCAAGCAACAATTGCCATTGAAGGGATGACCTGCAGCTCCTGCGTCGGCAAGGTCACTGAGGCTCTTCAAGCAAAGCTGTGGCTGCGGTCGATCGACGTTAGTCTTCTTGCCAGTAGTGCGTCTGTAACGTTCGAGGGTGAAGAGCACAAGGGAGAGCTTGTCAACATCATTGACGACATTGGCTATGACGCGACACTGGAACAAGTGACTGAGATAGGATATCCTGAACAGTCTGGTCAGCGCCCGACAAGCGACTTGTGGCGAGCATCGTATGCAATCGGCGGGATGACATGCAGCTCATGCGTTGGGAACATCACGAATGGACTCGAGGGCCGATCCTGGATACAAGTGGTGGATGTCAACCTCATCACGAGTACTGCTACAATTATCTTCGAAGGCAAAGATCACCTGAAAGACGTCCAGGCGGCGATCGAGGAGGCGGGATACGAGGCCAAGCTAGACGACGTGGTAGATCTAAACCGCGAGCAAGTCCAAGATACGCAGAGAAGCATTGCAATCCGCATTAGTGGGATGTACTGTGAGCATTGCCCTACTCGGGTTCAGGATGCATTGCACGAGTTCGGCCCGCGGGTAGCTATCGAAGAAGGCGCGCTGACCATCGACGACCCGATTTTGAAGATCGCATACACCCCTCACGCACCAGACTTCACCATCAGGCATATCCTCGCCGCTGTCTCAGCAGCCGATGATGCCTTTGAGCCGTCTATATTTCACCCGCCCACCATGGAAGAGCGATCACGGATGATGCAGGCTCGTGAACAGAAGCGTATCTTGTTTCGCGTTAGCCTCTCTGCCATTTGCGCCGTCCCTGCATTTGTCACCGGCATCGTTTTCATGAGTCTCGTCTCGTCAAGCAACCCAAGTCGTCAATATCTGATGAGCCCGTTGGGGTCTAGCAAAGTGAGCCGAGCTGAGTGGGCTTTGCTCATTATAGCCACCCCCGTCTACTTTTGCGCAGCCGATGTATTCCATCGTCGCGCGATAAAGGAGCTGCGGGCGCTATGGAGACCGGGAAGCACGACCCCGATCCTTCGAAGGTTCTATCGTTTTGGTAGCATGGACATGCTCATGTCGTTCGGTACCACGATTGCCTACTTCTCCTCGATTGTTGAGTTGGGCATAGCTGCGATGCGGCAATCAGAAATGGTCTCGATGAAGACGAGTTCATCTTACTTCGATTCCGTAGTCTTCCTAACCATGTTTTTGCTCATCGGCAGGTTGATCGAAGCGTATAGCAAGGCAAAGACGGGAGATGCAGTTGCGATGCTAGGAAGGCTTCGACCGACAGAGGCCATCTTAGTGGCTCGTCACGGTATCGATCAGAATTCTTCTGAACCAGGCTTGCGCCAAATCAACGTCGACCTGCTCGAACGCGGTGACGTGGTCAGAGTCCTGCATGGCGGTTCGCCAGCTTGTGATGGGACAGTTATAGAAGGAGAGTCAAAATTCGACGAGTCCAGCTTGACCGGCGAGTCAAGGCTCGTAGGAAAGGCTATCGGGGATGAAGTCTATGCCGGGACAGTGAACAAGGACGGTCCGGTCTTGGTGAGGATATCAGGAGTCTCAGGAGCCTCTATGCTGGATCAGATTGTGAAAGCGGTACGTGAAGGTCAGACCCGACGTGCCCCGATCGAACGAGTAGCAGACGTCCTCACTGGCTATTTCGTACCAATCGTCACTCTGATCGCCATCTCCGATTGGATCATCTGGTTGGCTCTCGGTCTTTCTGGTGCGCTCCCGGAGGAATTCCTTGACACGGACGTTGGAGGTTGGCCGTTTTGGTCGTTACAATTTGCCATTGCAGTCTTTATCATTGCTTGCCCGTGTGGTATTGGCCTTGCCGCACCAACAGCCCTATTTGTGGGGGGAGGTTTGGCCGCTCAACATGGAATTCTTGTCAAAGGCGGGGGAGAAGCGTTTCAAGAAGCGAGTGGCTTGGACTGTGTAGTCTTCGATAAGACAGGCACCTTGACGCATGGAGGCGAGCCCGAGATTACTGATCACGAGTTTTTATCTTGCAGCGACGACACAAATGTAGATCCCAAGACGGTTCTCGGCGTCTTGAAGAGACTAGAAGAGAGCAGCAGCCATCCCATCGCAAAGGCTGCCGTCTCGTTCTGTGAACTCAGGGAGGCACGGGACGTAGGGACCAGACGCATTGAAGAAATTGCGGGAAAGGGAATGAAAGGCTCTTTTACGACGGAGAGACTGCAAGGGCGGCTTGTGGAGGCCCTCGTTGGCAATGAGGCTCTGATGGCTGAATACGGAGTCGATGTTTCAAGCGAGGCGGTCAGAACCCTAGGTTCTTGGAAGACGCAGGGGAAATCGATTGTTCTATTTGCGACTAGGCTTATTCCTGACTCCCAGTCGCCACAGGCCGAGCCGTGGAGTCTGTTCGCCATCTTCGCAGCTTCGGACCCGCTCCGTCCAGAGGCTTCCGCTGTCATCGAAGCACTACAGCAACGAGGCATAGACGTCTGGATGCTTTCTGGTGATAATCCTACAACAGCCTGCGCCGTCGGCGCCATGGTTGGGATTTCTAAGGAGAATATTATTGCCGGAGTGCTACCTGACCAGAAAGCCGAGAAGATCCAATACCTTCAGAAGATTCTTAGGAAGTCCAGGGCTCGGTCTGTGTTTGGACAGAAACGAGAATACACTCAGCAGAGAGCGACGGTCGCCATGGTGGGGGACGGCATTAATGATTCCCCTGCTTTGACCACTGCAGATGTCGGAATTGCTATTGGGTCCGGTTCCGATATCGCCATCTCCTCCGCCGAGTTCGTTCTTATCTCGTCCAATTTGACTTCCTTGCTCACCCTCATCGATCTCAGCCGGACTGTCTTCAACAGAATCAAGTTCAATTTTGGGTGGGCTTTAGCATACAACCTCCTTGCTTTGCCTGTAGCTGCTGGAGTATTGTACCCGGTAAAGAGCAATGGGACTCACGTAAGGCTCGATCCCGTCTGGGCGAGTTTGGCTATGGCTTTGAGCAGTGTAAGCGTTATTTCCAGCAGCCTCCTCTTGAGGAGCAAATTGCCGGTTGTAGGCTTCAGGCAGGAGAAGAAGTTCGTCTAATAAGAGACGCGTGACAGGTCTGTGCACGTTAACGAGGTTGTCATTTCCTATAAAGCATCAACCCTTTTTGTATCTCTCATTCCCTGTGTCTATAGAATCGCAAGACAGAATTGAATTGTTGTATTTACTTATCGAACACTCTTTCGGACGCTGTTGACTCCAGACCACCTTATTGACTTTATGAAAATGCCACCCACATATGCAGGCAAGGGAACCCAATGACACTTGGTCCCCACAACTTGGGAGAACGATTCGTTGAGTTTTGTCTCCGGTGTTTGCATTTTCGGCGGTGTTCGCAGTGACTGCTGTGTCTACGATGTCTGCGCAAATGCCGCCGGCGGCGGGGCAGGATCAACATGAGTCTGCTGGGAAAAGCCTTGCTTGGCGCTTGTTTTAATAGCAGCTACTCCCCAAGCTGAAGCCAACTAGATGTCACGATCGCAATGTTCACTTGATGCAAACACTAGGTGTGCGGGTTTGATCTCGAATGATTAAGAAGTAGGTGTATTACATATAGTTAAAGATAGTGATTAAGTATAAGTAAAGATATTGTTTTAAGTTAAGCATAAAGCTTTTATCTAATGGTAAATGTGCTAGTTTTATATAAAACCTTTTATGCCTTTGAATTTCTTTGGATTCTTGGATCTTAAAGATTTCTTAAAATCTTAAGATTTATTATGTAACTTTTAGTCTCGTGTTTTTTGCTAGGTCTTGGCTTCTTTGTGGAAGCGAGCTTGTCGAGCCTCAGGGCCAAGACACACGTGATACGCCTACAAGTTAGGTTTGTAATACTATTTCTTTTCTTGCCTAGCGTAGTTTCTACGCTTAAGTATTGTGGCGGGGACAGCCACTGGTTTCTTTTATCACATGACTGCGCCGGTTCTTCGCACATAAAAGGAACTAACACTTGATTTCAAAACATTAAGAACGCAACACTAGATATATTTTATTTTATTAAAATCTTTTTCCTTTTCTTTTTTGCTAATTTGTACTCTTTAGATATGTAATATTTTTAGATTTGATTGATTTGTTATTTACAAACCCTAGAATTTCCTCCGGTAGTTCGCTATATACTACCCTCTTATTGTGTGGTTTATTGGGCTTCATTTCTCCCACATATTTTTGGTGACCGACGCAAAAAGTGAGTTACTATTAAAGAAGGAACTAGGTAAGTATAACAGTAAGGCTTTTGTGTGCTAACTTATATAAGGAGAGTTAGGAAAAACGACAATTGTTTAAACTAAGGGAGCTATTTAGTTAGTTATCTTTTAGCCCTTAAGGCAAAACAACGAACATAAAAAATGCGGACCTTTAACTTAGGGAGAATAAAGACTACTGAGGAACCAGGAAAAGCTACAAAGTGGGAGCACTTATAGTATTAGAAAATCTGTCTTTCTCAGGCCACCGTTTTAATTCCGTCGTTTCGAAACACGATACCTGACCACTTTGCACTAGTTTCCATTTTTAGCAAAGGTTCTAGTGTTTTTAAATGTAACTAGCATTATTTGAACACTAGAAGAAGTCAAGACTTTATAGCGGAATTGAAACTGATGTATTGGAGGCTTAAGTGGAGTATAAGCGAGCCTGTATTTCGGAGTATTTATCGAGACATGAAACTTCCAGGCTGGTTTGAAGCCTAGGTGGCTTACGCCGAATATTGATTTTCTTACCTTGTTTTCTTATTGTATTGCTTTTGTTGTTTTTTTGTAATTTCCGCGTACAAGCCCTAAGCTTTAGGGCGTGTTTGTTTTGGTTTAGTGGTTATTAGCGTTAACTAGGGAGCACAGCCTAAACCTTCGCTAAAGGTTATTAACACTCATCTTGCTTTAGGGTAAGCAAAAGCTTATATACTTTTTGTTTTAGGGAAAGAGGTTTTCTTTACACTTCTTTGGCAATTAATACATCGCATTCTTAATTACTTTTTTATATTCCAATTAACGATACCATTAACTTACCTTATTACAATTCTCTTATAATAACACACAATATTAAACAACAAAAACATCAACTATAACTATGGCAACTCTTAGATAAGTGGGTTTAATAATATCGCAATGCCCTTTAGCTTTGTTTTAATAAAAGCACCTTTTTCATTTGGACTTGAAATTACTGCTAGGCCAAGTATTAATACCTTTACACTTCTTAAAAATACTACTTCTTAAACCTTTAAGACTTCTTAGAAGAGAAACAAGGGAAAGGGAAAGAGAAAACAAGAAACCAGTGGCTCTAATTCTATCAACTTCCCAAAGCTACCCTAATACTCCGGCCTTACCTTTACTATGAACAACTTAAAAAACCTGAAAATCCATCTCAGTTAACCTATGCTTATCGCCAGAACCCTAAATGCCCTTATCTTTAATGATATTAATATTAGCAATTACTTTCAAATTCTTAACTAATACTTCATAGCTTATATGGTCACTAATAACCAAGTTAAAAAGGAATAGGTAGCTAAGTACACTACTTAAGCTTATGCATAAACCATTCGAAAGCTTTTAAGCTTCAAAGAGAGTAGCTATGCTAGCTTCAAGAATATTGTGATTCTGGAGTATCAGCGTGATGATACAAAGCGCCGCTTACATACCAATGGTTACCTTGACCGACTTGAGCATGACTTTAAGGCTCTTGCAGGAGACGGCGAGCCTACCCCCGAACAGTGCCGCGACTTTCTCCGAGCATTTAGAAAGGTTACTATCAATTGTATTAATCATGGCAACCTCACTAACAAACAAGCCTCTATGAAATTCATCTTCTCTTTTCCTCAAAATCTACGAACCAAAGCTATACAAGCTGCTTCTAAGAATAGTAATACCCTAAACATTGATAACATAAACCCATTTGGAAAGGTCTACTCTGCTATAGAGGCCCACCTCAACTCCGAGAGGGAGCTAAGCGCCATTACCAAAAAGCAAGGCATTACCGGCTTAGCATGAAGCAACGCTAATAGCGCTAACCTATTCGCCGAGCGCTTTGTACCTTAACCAATGACTTATGCTATTCCGCCTCGTAGCAGTAAACCAGCACCCCGGCATCAGTCTGACTTTGTTAATTATAGGGACAACTTAGTACAAAATGAGATTTCTAAGGCACTAAAGCAATAAGATAAAAAGCTATTTATACCTAATTTCCTTCTTACTTTAAAGAAAATTGCTAGGAACTTAAGTAAAGTTAACACAAAAGATTTGGATTTTATTACTAAAGAATTAGAACATATAAGGATTCTCAAAGCAATGGTTCAAAAAGCCTTTAATGCTAACTTCATCGCTAAGGTTAACATGTTTATGTTCTTTAAAAAGGCCCAAGAGCAAGCTACAATCGATTACAATGCAGTAAATTCAAGTTCCTTAGGATACAACAAATATACCAGGGATAATTATAATTATTACTGGTATATAAATCAACATCAGCTAGGCATAAGACCTCAAGAATATTATGATTACATAAACTAATGCTATAATTATAAGAAATGGATTAGTCTTGGTATTATTCACGAAGCCGACAACACTAACTACATTTGCATTAGCCTATAGTAAGAGGAAAAGAAGTCATACCCCGTCTAGTTTCCCTTAAACGAAAGGTCCAAAAGGCATTACATTTTAACATAAGTTTTAAACACCTTATATAACCTTAACCCAAAACGTTAAGCCAAAGTAGTTAAAAAACTCCTTGAAGCAAGAAAAGAAGCTGCGTTTACTAGGGAAAAAGGGGATAAAGGAACACAATCATTGACTATTCTTGCTATAAGTTGCATTAAGCTTATCAAAGAACTTATAGGAGACCTTAACTTAAATATTATTAGTCAATAGGACTGCACCAAATACCAATCAGCATGAATTCAAAATTTGCTGGCGTATGGCACAAATAGTACTAATTTTGAAGCTATGGTAGCTCCGGTCGAGACTAGGCAGCGAAAAAGAGCACTTAAATAAGAGCCGTACAAGATTTCAAATAAGCTCTAAGAGAAAATCAAGTCTCAATCCACTTATGGCAAACCAAAGGCACCCCGCGATATTAAAAAATTAGTCAAGTTCGCTAATGCTATGAACATTAACAGCCCAGCGAAGACTAGAATAACACCGCAACAAATTCTAGCTCGCAATAAGTTAAAAGTCTTTAACTTAAGCACAAAAACAACAATTAACACGGCACCAAAAACATCTTCCAAAACATCACTTGCTAATAGTATAGCAAAAAAGTAATCTTCAAAATCTAAGGTATTAATAGCACTATTAGCTATCCTTAGACTTATATTCCGTTTGGCGTTTTCTCAAAGTTCTCGTATGTAGGAGGCATTGGCTCGAAATAATTACAAACTTAACAACATCTTAAATAAATTGCTTACACAAAAGGAACTCCCTAAGAACTTCACACTAAGAGAGATTATAATTCTTATTAACCCACCTAAAGCATTTCGCCTTTCCACTAAAGCAATTAACCAACGCATGCAGAAGAAATCAACTACTAATATAAGTACTTTAGAGTTTAAAGAACTAGAGTTAACAATTGAGGAAAACATTATTATGTATCAAAAACCGCTTCACAATACTTCATACACTTTTTCAAACCTTTATACTACTAATGCTTACGTAGTTACAAATTATAAAAGACAACTTAAGGAGATCAAACGAGAAGGCCTTTAGCTAAGGTATAAGCATTGGGAAAAGCGTATTGCAACTTACAGCTTTATTCTAAGAAACCTACTTATAATAAAGTTTAAAACTTAATAAAAACACTAGCGACTTTAATTATTCGCACAACAAGAAACTCTCATTAACAACTCAGTGCTATGGCTTGCACTTAGCGCTATCCCGGTCTTTAGCCCGATCCTCATAATACTACTTAAAACCATAATACTACTTAGCAAGTGCATTTTTGGGAATCTTTCAATGAAACGCACTTGCGCTTAAGAACCACTATACACTAAAGTAGCTTTGTTAAGAACAACATCTAAAACAAGAAACTCGTACTTCTTGCCAGCACCAAAGGTTATTATTACCATACCTGGCCAAACCAAGGTCACTGATGTTAAAGCTACTCTTAACACCGGAGCCAAAGTTAGTTGCATAACACTTGAAGCAGCTACTCTCCTAGAACTTCTTATTACTAGAAGTCAAATTATAGCTTTAAAAATAATCACCAGGGTAAAGTCTCGATTTATTGGTTTTGCTAACAACGTCACGATTACTATAAGCAACTGCGTTATCAACAACAGATTCTATATTATGAACGCCCCTAGCATAAAGGTTATTCTAAGCTTTTCATTCTTTCGCAAAGCTAAAGTATTATTTTGCTACCTTAGGAATTATAATAAAGGCATTGTACTAGCTTAGTTTTGAAATCAGCGATTAAGGGATATTACCACGATCAAAACAAATAATGCCATAAAAAACACTAAAAACGCCAAAGCTATGCGTAAGGAAAATGAGATAAGTATGATTTTTCCAAAAAAATAGACTCTAAGGACGGCTACGAAGAAGAGGACTTCTTGGGAAAAAAGTAACTAACTGCACATTAAGCACTACTATCAATACCTTGGAATACTCGATCGACTCCTTACAATACAACCCTTGGCCACTAAAGCTTAGGGGCAAGCTTTTTGAAGAGGGGAACAAAGCGGTGCTAAGTAATGCTAATAAAGGCAATACTATCCTTATTGAGTACTTAAAAAGAAAGTTTTGCATCCCGAAATTAGTACTCAGTAACCTTTGGCTAAAGACAATCTCAAATGTATTTCCAAAGGAAAAGTTAATTACAAAACCATTTTTTCCTAAAGCTTTTAAAGCTAGTTCTTTAACTAAAGCTACTCCTACTTTCGAATGAACAAAAAACTATAACAACCTCCCAATTAAGAATCCCTTTTAAAACACTTAAAATACCACAGCTCGAGTTAGCACTGCATATAAATTCAAAGCCAAAAAGGTCCAACTAGTCAACGAAGCCGACCTAATAGGCGATTCTCCAGGAGGTAGAAACAATTAGTATAAGAGATCGAAGAACAAAGGGACTAAACAAGAATAGTTGGGGAAATATCAAGATTTGTTGTTACCGCGCTTTATTAGCATACTCCGCAACTCTCGACTTACGCCAAAAAGGCTAGCTAAGCTTGACGTTGGAAAGCTACTTTTGCTTAAGAAGAGAGCTTTCTTCAATAAAATGATGATTAATAGAGAAGAAGCCATAGCATTTGACTAGCCTGAGTGTGGCAAGTTTCACGAAGATGTTTTTTCCTTAGTTGTTATTAAGACTATTAAGCACAAAGCTTGGCAAGCTCTCAATTTTTTGCTACCATAAGCTTTGGTCTCGAAAGTTATAAAGATAATATAAGAATATCTTAATAAAAATATTCTTAAGCTTTTTAAGGGTTTATACCAAAATACTTAGTTTTTAGTGAAAAAAAAGAAATTTAAAAAATATAAACTTATTAACTTAGCTACTATGCTAAATGCTATTACACAAAGGGATATCAATTTTTCGCCTTTAGTAGATAAGTTCTCCAAAGAATTCGCCAATTGCCATGTTGCTAGCCTTATTGACTTGTATTCCGGCTATAATTAAGAAACTTTTTACAAGTCTAGTTAAGACATGACTGCCTTTTATGTTCCCAATGTAGGCCTAGTTAAGAACACAACTCTTCCTTAGGGTACTACAAATTCTATTGCTTAGTTTGTTAGAACAATTACTTGCATACTAAAGCCGCTAATTCCTAGCGTAGCTATGCTGTTCTTGAATAATATAGGAGTTAAGAAACTATACATAGACTACAACTAAGAAAAAGCTTGTCCCGGAATTCGAAGATTTGTCTTAAAGCATATTCAAAACCTTAATAAAACACTAAAATACTTGGAAAGAGTGGGTGCTATTATTAGCCCGAAGTCTTAGTTTTGTTTAAATGGTATGAATATTATGGGTTACGCTTGCAACTTAAAGGAAAGAGAATCTTTAGCAAGATATTTAATTAAAATTAAGAATTAGAATTTACTAAGTAATTTAATAAAAGTTAAAGTATTTCTAAGCCTTATTATTTACTTTTGGATTTAAATTAAGAATTTTTAACTTATTACAAAATCGTTGTATGCACTTTTAAGAAAAAATATCAAATTTTTCTAAAACTTAAAGATTTATAATAAAGCAATGCAAACTCTTAAAAACGCGTTGTGCTTATTCCTAGTTTTGTGTTGGATTAATTATAGCGAAGGTACTAAAGAAATAGTTATTAGTATCGATTTTAGTGGCACAAGTTGGGGCAGTTTCTTTGGCCAAAGAGACTCTTTAATAAATAAGATACGCCTTGCAAGGTATGAGAGTGGATTTTGGAGTAAGACTGAAGCCAAGTATAATACCACTAAGCAAAAGTGCAAAAGCATGCTCTACATTTTAAAGAAGCTCAAGATCTGGCTCATTGGCGTGCACTTTGTTATTAAAATAGATGCTAATACCTTAGTTGCTCAACTAAATGAAGCCACTTATAATTATCCTAGCGCCTTACTTACTAAATAGCTTACTTAAATACGCTTATTTGATTTCGAAGTTCGACATGTCAAAGGCTTAATACACGTCGTTGCTAATTAGCTTTCTAAGAGGCCAAGGCATGCTGACGACACATTGGAAGAAAGTAATGCAAACAAGGATTAGATACTTTTCGAGTTGGGAGCCTACGAGATTTGCCTTATGAAAACATTTAACACTAAAGAACTCACTAATTTAAAATCCAAAGAAGCAATAATAGACCTTAAACTGCGCAAACGAAATGACATTTTGCTAAATATGAAAGCAAAAGTGCAATACTTAAAAGACAAAGGGGAACTTAGCTTTTTTAATAGTTTAAGCTTTGACAAAGAAAGGCTACTTGTTTTAACCAATAAATACAGCGAAGAATACTAGTAAATCGCTCAATACCTGATAATGCTTAAGACCCTTAGAAATATAACTAAAAAACAGTTTCAAGTCTTTAAACGTAAGGCATTAAACTATGGTGTGCATAGTTGCTGGATTTGGAGGCTCCTTGCAAAAGGTTTTGCTATTAAGCTTATTATTAACACTAATAAGAAAAAGGAAATCATACTTTAAAGCTATTATAATAATTTTGGTTATAAAGGAAGAGAAAGTACTTACTATTGCATTGCCATACGATACTTTTGAAAAAAACTATTTATTAATTGCATAAAATATGTTCAAACATACAAAAATTATTAATTTCAATTAGCAAAACGCCTTAAGGAGCCTCTTTACCTTATTGCATTAAATGAACTTATGAAAAAGTAGGCATTAGATGTTACTTATATATCACCACATAAGGGAAAAAGCTACCTTGTTATTGCAAGAGATAATATAAGTAAATGAGTTGAAGCTAAAGCTTTTGGTACTAAAAGTGCTAAGAATATAGTTAATTTTATTTGGGAAAACATTATTTATTGCCATGGCTTGTTTTGGAGACTTGTTGTTGATGAAGGAATAGAAAATATAAGCGAAGTCCTTAAGCTACTTAACAAAATAGAAGTCAAGTAAATCAAGATCTTAGCATACAACGCCAGAGCCAACAAAATAATTGAATGAGGCTATGAACTTATTAAAAACGCTTTATTAAAAATGAAAGGCCGCTGAATTGATAACCTTTTTGCAGTGTTGTTTGCTAATAAAACTACTATGCATAGTTCAACTAGTTACACACCATTTTATATGGTGTACGGCAGAGAAGCGATTTTGCTTATTAAAACAAGGAACCCTACGTGAAGAATATTATTTATTAAAGAAGTTCGTAACCAATTAAAGTTACTACAACTTAAGGCTATACAATTTCAAATAAAATAAGAACACATTAAGAAGGTTATATTTAAAAAGACTCGACGTTGTTAAGAGGGCAAAGAAGCCTTTGATTTTAAACACAACATATGAAAAAGATCATTTAAAAAAAAAGATTTGGTGCTTTGCTAAGACTTAGTACGAGAGAATAATATATCCTTAAATTAAGCACTTGACTTTAAGTGGCTAGGTTCTTATGAGATCATTAAAACCTACACCAACAAAGGCTATTATAAACTTAAGAAACTTAACGATAATGACCCCTGGCTTAAACAAATCTTCGCTGGCAATAAGCTCAAACTCTTTCACAAGAGAAACAACTTTATTTATAATAATAGCAACGAAGTAAAAAATGCTTTAAATAATAATGGTAATATAACTTCATTACACTTTGAGCTAGATATTGATATACATTGCCTTAGCGACCTCGAATTCTTAAAGAACCTTGAAGTCTTAATTGTATAGCGTATTAAGAACAACGAAATAGTGGTGAGGGTCCCTAAGCTATCTTAACAATAGCGCAGCGAGTACCGAGTGGTGTTTGACTCGAAATAAACATGCACGCTTAGCATGCCCCACACGCTAAAGCCGTCGATAGTACTTTCTTAGCTATATAAACCTGGCCTCAATAACTCTTACTTGCTTCTACGAGCAACTATCGCGACACGAAACTTAAAGCTAATACTTTGGTGTTGAGGCTTTAGTATTGAAGAATTAGTACGAGAACGCACCCTTAGTTTTTCAAGAGGAGAACGACATACTACCGCATATTAAAATGATTACTAAAACAACTTTATATTATTAAAAACCACAATTTAAAATATCTTAGCACCATATCACACACAAAGAAGAGCTTATGTAGTCTTAAGCAAGTTAGAGAGAACATTGGTCTTGCGCCATAAGAACACTTATTTCTCGAAGTAAAACTTAATAAGAAATCAGCGCTCTCATAGACTACTTGCCGCATACGAATATACAATAGGTTTAAAACAAGACTATTATTATCAAGTTAGTAATATTCCAAGCGATAAAAAGTAACTTCATTTAAATAAGCTAATTGTTAGGCTCGATTCGCAGAACTAGATTCTAAAACGGCAAGTTGAACCTATGGCCTAAGCCAGAAATTCGAGTCTAATGTGCTAAACACCCCAAAAAATACAAATACAACATACCCAAGCGCCAACTCTTGGCAATTAATAAAAAGAAAAGAAACAACAAAGCAAGTTTATTATTTCCAAGACTAAGTCATAAGCACTAAGGGTTTTTAGGGCCAAGTAAATGAAACCAAGCTAATTTTGCCGTTATGCGCCTCTCGAATAAAGCCACCAACCTCGATTGCGTAAAGCAAATGATGTAGTGCACAGTGATTTATGAAGGCCAACACCAAGAGCACCATTAATAAATTGGCCTTAAACTGGTAAGCAAATTGCATAATCTATGTAAGATAAGCAAAAATTTAGAAAATCTCCCAGCAAAGAACCAACAACACGCTTTGAATTCAAAGTTGTGTTCTTTGAATCCTAAAGCCAACAACTCACGAGCCAACCCCATGTGCTAGAAGCCTGAGCATGCCATTGGCCAACGACTCTTAGCTGTTTGAACTTTTTAAGGACCAAGTGTTAGTTGGCTACCCCAATCAGCTCTGTTCAAAGTCTCTCGCCTGCCAAGTCTGGGCCTTTTTTGCTTATACGCCAACACCTTGCTTCCGTCAAAGCAAGAATGAGAGCTTCTGCTTGCTTTTTACTAGTGCTATTAGACAAGAGGCAGCATACTTTGCAACCTAAGTGTTAACAGGAGACGGCAAGTCATGAACAACACTTTAAGTATAGTACAATGGTTCTTCAACTATGACAAATCTGCAAAGCAGGGATGCCGCTATTCCAGGCATCGCATCAATATCGCTAAAGCAATAAAGATTTCAATAACTTTCGACTTTTAGCTAGGTTTAATGAAGAGTATCGAAATTAATTAAGTCTTTGAGTAGCTTTGCAAAGCCGCCCCAGGGGTTCTCATGAAGTCTTCCTCAACACTTATTATATTATTCCGAGAAGTGTCGTTAGGTAGAACAAACAGGAACAAAGTCAATACTCATAGAGCAACCGGCTAGGAGTTAAGTCAAGCTTTAGCCTCAAGACTAGCAATAAGTTCTTCAACTCCCATTAAAGAACTAAAGTAGTTAAAAGACTTTTGCCATTGTTGAACTATTGTTTTAAGAAGCTTTAGCCATTAAGTCCTTATAGTATGCCATCCCATGCTTAGTTGTTTTTAAAGAGGCTACTATTAGCATTAAATACGGAGCAACTTGTATGTTAAGGGAGTCATTTCCACCACACGAAGAACCAAGAACCTATTGTAGCCTCTTAGCCTTGTTCGACGCATTACGACCATTAGTTTGCCCATTCCTCCCGGCTTTTTGCCATAAATCTTCAAAGTTGGCGGATCTAGCTTTCACCTTATTCAACTAACCAATTGATAAGAGACTAGCGGAATAATGTCACCTATCTTTAGTAGTGTGACTTGCGCAAGTTCAACATAAACGCGTTTGTGGAGGAACTCGAAAGCTACTTAGTGACCCATTTCCAAGGGAAGATTAGTATGGCGCAACACGCACATTTTAAACCCAAGGAGTGTAGTTTGATGCGGGTATTAAATAAAATTGCTTATAATTCTTATTAAGTTTATAAGCCTAAAGAAGATAAATAGCATCGTTTTCTTAACTTATGAAGAGAATATAAGCACTAATGCTGCGAAGAAGTTAAACAATTTGATACTTAGCTTCGATGACGTCAAGGTGAAGTCCTGGAGTTTACTTTAGTTACTTCTCAAAACACAAGTTGAGGATTAAGAAGTGTGAGAGTGCTTTAAATCGCCGCAGGAAAGGTGTTGGCAAGATCTGTAAATAGCTAGTCAAGTACAAGGAAAGAGATGGAGCATAACTCATAGTGTTAAAACACGTTAAAACCTTCATAGTGTTATCCTTTGGTGTTAAAGCTAAAAAGCACTTAGGCTAAGATAAAGCAAACTAATCCCGATGGCACTTCCAAGGTGGCTAACAATAAGAAGAACTCTTCTTAAAGATTTACGACGAGTTAGTAGAGTTTAGATGGTGCTGTGAAAGGTCAACTTACCGCGTTGAGGCGACTTGACTTCATGCTGAAGTTGTTGTTTGGAGATCGAGGTGTAGAAAGCTAAGGAGAGGCTGCACACAGATCAACGCAGGTGTTGTGTTGAAGTTGTTGCTCGACAAGAAGAAAGCAAGTATGGGAAGCTCTTAGCCACGTTACCTCTGCGGCTAGGCAACAGCGAAGTTGAAGGTGTTGAGCTCCAATGGCGCGCTCAAGTCGATGGTAAAGGCCAAGGTTGTTGTCCTGAGGGTACCGAATATGGAGAAGTTGGCGGCAAAGAGACCTCTGAGGATACTGGAGTCATGGTAGCTAAGGTCATCATTAAATGAAAGGAGATCTTACCTTGGAGATGTGAAGAAGTGTAATAGTGAAGTTAATCTTAACATAAGTTTGTAAGAAGGTTGTTTGCTTTTTAAGAAGCTTTATTGCGGTGGGATGAAAGGAGATA
The DNA here is from genome assembly GCA_017366145.1 of Cadophora sp. M221. Lineage (NCBI taxonomy): Eukaryota > Fungi > Ascomycota > Leotiomycetes > Helotiales > Ploettnerulaceae > Cadophora > Cadophora sp. M221. Next base: position 17,760 of record JAFJYG010000003.1, on the reverse strand, counting down.
GTGCTTTGGTATGATGGAAGAAGAAGAGCAAGGAGGTACGACGTGTTAAAGTGTAATGGAGCTAAATTGGTATGAAGAAAGAGGTGTTGTAGTTGAAGAGTTGAAGTTGGAAAGTTAGTGGGGGGAAGCCAGCCTTATGTAGGGGGGCAGGAAAGTGTTAAGCGAGACGATTGTTTGCTTCAAAGGTAACAAGTCAACTATCACGGGACTTTGCATGCACTGGCTGCATAGCATCCTGCTAACGATTTGAAACGCTCTAATTGGTTGTTTACTTCTTTTTGGTATATATTGCTCGAGGGCGAGCAGAGTCTTTAAAGGGGGGGACGCATGTGGCGGGGACAGCCACTGGTTTCTTTTGTCACATGACTGCGCCGGTCCTTCGCACATAAAAGAAGCCAACACTTGATTTCAAAACATCAAGAACGCAACACCAAATATATTCTATTTTATTAGAACCTTTTCCCTCCTCTTCTTTGCTAATTTGTACTCTTCAGATATGTGATATCTTTAGATTTAATTGATTTATTGTTTACAGACCCTAGAATCTCCTCCGGTGGCTCGCTACATGCTACCCTCTTATTGTGTGGTTTATTGGGCTTCATCCCTCTCATAGTATACTAAAGAAAATATTAATAATAGCTTATAATTGTTTTCTTTTTTTATTATGTTATTTAACTTAAATAAGAAATTTTATAAATGCTTACTTTTTGCTCGCTAAATTAAAACCTTTAGAATTAAAACTATGCCTTGTTTTTTGTATAAGAAAATTAGAAAAATATACATTATGTTTTTCACGAGTTTATTAATTTATTACTTAAAGTGTGCTTATTTAAGAAAGAAATATGATATTAAAATGCTTGCAATAAGCAACTAAGAAGCTTTAAAGAGAGTGGAACAGAAATTAAAGAAGGAAAAGCGTGCCGCGCGTGCTGCGGAGCGCAGGGCTCGTGAGTAGTACGCGAAGGCCATGCTTGCGGCCAAAGGCCGTTTGAACCGCTTTGCGCATTAGCGCAAGTTCTTAAAGAAACGAGAAGCCGAAATGCTTCGTCGTAGTTTGAAAAGTATAAATGAATTAAAGAAAGTAAAAGCGCGTAAGGCGGTAAAAAGAAAAAAGAAAGCTTTTGTTATTTACTTACTTATATTACTTTTTACTAGCGACTTTTTTAAGTTTCTTTTGTTTAATAAAATATTACTAAATTTTAAAAATATTACTTTTTAAGCTTTTATTAATTTTATTAATAATAATTAGCAATTAGCTTAAAATAATAAAAGTTAAATTTAAGTTCTTAAGTATTTTTTAATTATAAGTACTTTTTTTATTTAATTAAATACTTAATAATATTGCAAAAGTACTAATAATTAAAAATAGTTTTTACTTTATACTTAGTATTTAAGTTAATTAATTAAAGTTTTATAATAAAAGTAATTAATATTTTTAAAAGTATTAGTTTAAGAAGAAATATATGAAATACTAAGTAAATGTTTATGATTTTTAAAATTACTAATTGAAAATTAACTAATTCTTTAATTTATATAATTTTAAATTATTTTAGCTTCTTATAATTTAGTTTGTAATTTAATTATTTAATTATAATAGAGTTGAGGTTGGGTTATATTTGTTTTTAACTACGCTATCTTGCTACATGTGTTTTTCTCTCTTTCTCATATAAGTACAAATATAAAGTATATTACAAGTAGAAGTGTATTCTCAAAGTAAGTGGAGTGTGAGCCTTAGAATAGGCCAAGTGTAAACCTTAGGGTAGGTCAAGTGTGAGCCTCAAAGCAAGCTAGGTGTAGGTTGCAAAGTACGCTGTGTGTAGGTTTTTGTGTAAGGAAAGTGTGTGCCTCGGGGTAGACTGAGTATGAGCCTCAAAGTAGGCTAGGTGTGAGCCTCAACGTAGGCTAGGTGTGAGCCTCAACGTAGGCTGAGTGTAAGCATCCGAATAGGCTAGGTGTGAGCCTCAAAGTAGGCTAGGTGTGAGTCTCAAAGTAGGCCAGGAGTGAGCCTCCGAGTAGGCTGAATGTGAGCCTCAGGGTCGGCTAGGTGTGAGCCTTGAAGTAGGCTAGGTGTACGTCTCAAGGTAGGTTGATTATGGGAGTAGCTTATGCTATGATTGAGGTCGCGGCTATACTTTTTGCTTGAGTCAAAATCAACGCAATATAGCTATCAAGCCATCTAGCGCTGCTGTCCCCTAAGAGACCTTGTAGCGCCTTGTAGTCCTTCGCTGTATCCTTCTCCATTAGGCCTCCGGCTGAGATAATCAAGGGGTGAAAGAAGACGCCTAGGTTGCTGTATTTCCGGCGTTTTTCAAGTGCGGCTTCTGTGAGTGTGGCGTAGGCTTCTTCCTGCGCTGAGTCCTTGTTAATAGCCACTATTTGCACGTCATAGTAGTGCCTAGTAGTGCTTAGGAGTACGAAGAAGTCGGGTCGACGATTATTCTCTAGAGTTGACGACGCTATAACCGCTGTAGCCGCTGTAAAGATTGGCCTAGGCTCTGACTTCACTTTAAGGTCTTCTCGGCTAAAAAGAGTTGTTATAAATACACGGGTAACTTGGTTGTGGCGTATAATCTAGCGTCGCTCAGCTTCTTTACACACGTCTTCGTGGCTTATCTCCGGGTAGGCGCCGCACGCCGTACAAGGTGTAATTGGCGGTTTTACCGGTAGTAGGAGCCTAGTCCTCAAGGCTTCTGTCACTGTAGAGTTCGCTAAAAGAGAGTGTTTTTGCGTAGGCAGAACTCTAAGCCAGTGGCGCCTTAAGTAGCTAGCATTCTCTAGCTTAGCTTTCAAGGTTGTTTTTGGTAGGGTGGAGAGAAGCTTCTCTTCTAGGCTTTTGTTGACGCTAGCGTATACTTCTTGGGCTGTCGGTAGAGGTCGTCCCGAGGAGTCTGGGTATATTACAAGGCATATAGCCTGTAGAATAGGCTTACACGACTCGTTGGCGGCCTTGTAGAGTCCTAGCGCAAGTAGGGCGTGTAAGGGAATTCCTAGGCCTCCGTCTCGCACCGGTAGAGAGAGTAGTGCTTGGCGAATGAGAGTAGTTGTGTCTCCTGGCTCTTTAGCGATTAAGGCTTGTATAGCGCCTTTGATCACTTCGTCGATCGCTTTTCATAAGTCGAGTAGCTCGTTAGGGTCGAGCTGGCGCTGCAAGTGCCTAAGCAAGAGGTGTATACTACCCCTAAGAAGTAGTTGAGCGTGTTGCTTAGGCAAGTCTTTGAGGGTGTTTACCGCTGTCGTTAGAGTGTTGATTTTGTCTTGTAAAAAGATGCGGCGGTGAGCTAGAGGGCCTATAAAGGTCCCTAGGGCTTTGAGTCTAGTGGTTTGAAGCCTCGAAATCGATTTTTTCGTGCTCTTTTGGCGGTTGAGAGCCACTGGCGAGTGCTGAAAGGCCTCTATGACTACAAGTAGCAAGGTTGTCTTTTCCGGGCTGAGAATGTATATGTCGTCCAAGTAGGCTATAATCGTAGCCTTTGGTAGGGTGGTTTGTAAGTGCTCTAGCATAAGGCGTAATGCTAGCGAGAAGAGTAGAGGAGCTAAGGGGTCTTCTTAGCGTACTCCTTCGGCGCTTGCTAGCGTTTGACCGCTATTCGTCACTAGAATCGATGGCTTGTTATACGCCCATTTAGCGGCTTGGTATAGCGTAGGGGCATATTTGGCGACTGCTGCTTAGGGTTAGGGTTAGGGGTTCATATTTGCACTATCTTATCGCCGTAGTACTAGCATACATATTGAAGGTAACCATGGCCATTTATACCGATAAGCCTGCTCTACCAATCCAAGTCAACAAGACCCCCTCAGACCGCACCATGCCCACCACCAATATTTCCAAGAGAGTTCCGCGTTCCGCATCTGTCCAATACCGCTGCAGTGTTAACAATGCCTGCTCGTGGTCCGGTTACGCGCTCCTGTGGACAGTCCCAACCATAATCCCGAAACGCATCCTCAAATCCATGAAGAGTACTTTGCAGCACCAAATCCGTGAGAAGTCCATTGCAACAGCCCATAAGTTGGTCTAAGAGGAGCAGTATGTCCCCCATCGAATGCCAATAGAAGAGAGGTCTATTATGCACCAAAGCAAAATTCATCACCAAGGTCTAGAAACCCGACCTAATAACCTATCTCCTTATCAAATGGGGTTCCATCACAGCCCCTTTTATCACCTTGAGCAGGCGGTATTCAGCCCTGTTCCCAGGAACGGGGAGTTCCACTTCTTGTACGGCGGTGTGTCTTCCGTGAGATTGATGCTGAGACGTCCCGGTTCTTCCTCCCGTCTACCTCTCTATCCTAGGCTTTCTCGCTACCCGCGGCCCTCTCTGCTTCCTCAGAGCACTTCGTCGCCTCCTCTGCAAGACCTGCCGTAATCTTCCCACGCCTGAGGGATTCGTAAGACCCGATACTCGAGGCATCCACCTCTTTCTCCGGACTTGAGCTTTTGCCGAGGTATGTTGTCATCCTCCGCTGTCGGTTTTCGCTCCCGAGTTCATATAACATCCGAACCAAGACTGATTTGTGGCTCTTTATCGACCTGCCTAGTCAGTGATGCTTTTATCGACTTCTCAAGTCAGCGATGAGTTTAACGACGTCTTAAGTTAGCGATGACTTTAACGACGTCTCAGGTCAGCGATGAGTTTAACGACGTCTCAAGTCAACGATGAGTTTAACGACGTCTCAAGTCAACGATGAGTTTAACGACGTCTCAGGTCAAGGGGTTTTCTATATAATACGAGTTTTGAACAGCTCGCTGTCGCTCGCTGGCGTGAGATTTGAGATAAAAGAGAGGACTTACGGACACTTACGGATAAGAATAAATAATTACGGGTAAGATAAAGGAAAAGCAATTCGTAAATGGCCCGTAAATGAACCGAAAACTAAGCAAGACCTCTACATAAGGCGGGAACCGATTCGAGTCGAATCGGCGTCCATTTTGGGTAAGCGCAATCAAATCGGGTTAAGCGAAGGAGTCCAATCGGGAGTTCAATCGGCGGTGTAGAATTAGGCATAACTTTATTTGGACAATAGCTTTTGCTACACAACTAACACATAGCATTAATACAATTTAAGACACAATGCTAAAAGTCTAATATATTAAATATGAGTAAGTTAAAGGAAGTCTAGGGTTGATTTAGGTAGCGTTAGCTGACTTAGGGTTACTAGTTAAGCGACTATTTAATAAGTGCAGGACAAGAGCAACGACGGCCGAAATGACGATACATTCGAGTATTTAGCAGAGTATAAGGTTTTAATTTGCACTTTACATTATATAGTTATCCGGGGATTTAAGACGCATCTTAGCAATTTGCATAATTTAGGCAAGAAAAGGCGTAGTTCATTGCTCCAAAAGTACGGGTCACTACTACTGTGTAAGCCAAAGAATGTAAAACTACCTAAACTAAGTGTACTTTCATTTAAATCACTAGGCAAATTATTAACTGCGTTTTTATGTGATAATTACACTTATATTATAACATCGAAGAATAGAATGTAGAAGCATTGCAAAGACTATGATTAGTGGTTTTCAAAACAAGACCTAAAGCATTAAACAAAAGTCAAGGTTTAAACATTTTTTGGTAATGCATACCAAAGATATTTTATTGTAGCTAGCAAAGAATGCCAAGAACAGACTTCACAATAAGCAAAAGCAATAAACGACGACAAAGATGCCGTAGTTTGGGACCAATTATTACGCAAATTCAACGAAATAGATAAGCGAGACACCAAACGGTTTGAGATTGCAGATTCTAAGACTAAAAAGAGTAATAATATTAATTAGTGGAACTTTATGCAATAGCGACTGCACTTTGGTAGTCGTAATATTAAACGTATTGCTTATACAAGCAGGTTGCCGGACCGAAAAAACAAGCAGCTTTAGCGCGTGAGCGAAATCATTGACTTGATGATTAAGCGTGCCGTGGATGGGCTGAGTAGCTTGCATAATAACACTCCATATTGGCTGCGAATGGCGAACTCGACTAAGAAGGTTGAGAACCGACCCATGGTGCGGTTGCAAAATGAGGACAACTTGAACCAATATATTGCGTATCTTTGGCGTTTTGCTTGCTATTTATTATTATTAAATGAATCTAATATAAAATTCATTTGATTCCTCATACAACTTATTAGCGTGGATTTGCTAAGGCCATAAGATTCATTTGATTAGATTCATTTGTTAGGGTTACGTTTAAATAAGCTTGGATGAGGCTTAAATTCGAGTATGAGTTGGCCCCAGCATATGCGACACTAGTCCCGTTGAAACTTTTACTAGAACCTCATTATTAAGTGAGTTTTGCAAGGAAATAGTAGTCGTTGTCGATTTTTGATGAGGGAAGCAAATGCACAGGCTAAGTTAGCCAAAATGCGGTTCCTAAGCATAAAGTAAGTATAAAAGTATAAAAGTATAAAAGTGGAAATTACAGCTAGCCATACCACGCATGGGTTTAGATTATGAGTGCCGAACGCGTGAGGGCAGCAAGACGCGTAAAGAGAGTAAGAGAAGGGAGATATTATTTAAATAATTTAAAGAAAAAGTTAAGTTATGAATTTATTTGTTTATTTGCCAGTATTCAAAGTAGTGGTATGCAGCGTATGCTAGTATGCCGTGTTACTCAGCCAGATTTCTCACCATTTAAGCGGTTCCAATGGCCATAATATAACCAAGGAAGCACGAGAGCGGATTTCAAAAGAAGTGAACCAGATTAAAGGGTTAATTTTATGTCGAGCAGAGTTAGATAAGTTGCTAATCCTCGTCAATTTAACCCAGCCCCTAATTCCCAAATTAAGAAGACCCAGGATAGATGGAAAAGGGTGCCTATTTGCCCCGTGTCGTTATATTAATTGCTAGCATCAAGCCATCCAAAAACATTTCAAAGAATAGCACGATTAGGTAAATAAGAGAAAGAGAGGGCGTCAATATGCCGGCCAAGAGGTGTAAGTGCTATGGATTTTAGTTTATTGCCAGCAGTTTTTCCCCAAAGGTTCCGGTTTCGCATTTTTCGAGGTTTAAATAGAGGAATTTAGCCCCGCTATATCGTCGGGAGACGTCGATTTGGAGGCCATTAAGAAACGATTAAATCAAGAGATGCAAAAAGCCAACAAGAAGTAGCATCATCAAATCACCAAGCCCAAGAAATCCAAAGAACCAAATTCATAGTTATACCACATAGGTTAAGTTAAGCATTTCAAAGGGTATAACCGAGAAAAATTGCAAGCATTAGTTGCCCCCGTTAAGAAGAACAAGCCAAAGTTAAAAGTATTATGCCAAGCATTTGATTAATTAATTTAAAACGCACAATACCATTGTGTTCAGCAAGTAGTAAAGTTAAAGGCATTATTTAAAGCAAATAAAAAAAAAGTGAATAAAAAAGTTCAAATATCATTTAATAGTTGAATAAACATTACTATTATAATGTGGTATATGGAAGTATGCCAGTAGTTAATGTATTATATATTTTGGTCCAAAGACATTAAGCTCGAGAAGCGGCCAGCGTACGAATTAACAAAAAGGCAGCAGATAGCCATTAACGACGTGTGAACAAACGTTAAGGAGTTTGTGTAGTAAAAGAAGAAGCAGGAGGGAGATGTGAAAAGAGAAAAAAAAGGGGAATTGGACAAAGAAATTAAATAAATAGGCCAAATCCAGCAGCAAATTTTACAATTATGAATTGCGTTGTTAAACCAATTATTACAAGATAATAAGTACAAAAGTATATTAATTAGTGAATTGGCCATTTTAGGAATACAAGAAGATAATAAGTAGTTAAATGCCAAGAATTACACACCTAAATATTCGGCCGTAATCAAGTTGGCTCGATTAATAGTAGTTCAAAAGGCGTACAAGCGGCGACGAGAAGCCATTGCACAATATAAAGAGCGTGGTTTAAGTCCAGAGGTAGCTAAGAAGAAAGCATCAAGCTATTACGTTTTGACCCAAGGTTTAGTTTGTTTGTTTATAATTATAGCTTATAATGGCAAAAATCCTAAGCCAATATAGTAGTTATATCGTAGTTAGTTATATGAATTTAAGATTTGGTATATCATTATCACTAAGAGAAAAATTTAGTGAATTGAGAATGATATTTTATATTTGTATATAAGGTTTAGCATAACAAAGTTTCGTAATATGATTCATAAGTTAATTAAAGAAGCTAAAGAGGAGTTGTTTGAGAAGTTAATAATAATGAAGATAAGTGTAAACTAAGAAGTAAATATGAAGCAAGTTTTCTTTATTTATTGGAATAAAATGGTAAACTAGCTATTAGAAACTAAGGTAGGGTGGTTATTTTTGGACAATGAGCGGAACCAATTCGCAGCATGCAAGCAATAGTGGTTATACAAGCGGATGTATAAGGAAGACGGGTTGCGAGAGCATTTCATGAACCAAATTGGGAGATTGAAGAAGAAAGTGGCGACCGCATACTAGCGTTTCGTGGAGCAATTTTAGGAGTTATTATAGGTTTTAATGCATTTGTGTAGCAGGTAGCCAGCCAAAGCACTAGAATTATTAAGGATGCGGTGGAAAAATACAGCATACAATGGAGTCCAAAATATTATTATTAAAAAAGGGTTAGTAGCGTTTGTAGCCACATATTATAAAGGGTATCAAAGCAGTGGGAACATTAAAATTATCTACTAGTATTTGCCACAAGAAGTAAGGGAGTTATTAGTATATTATTTATAGTTAGTTTTATTATTTTAGGAGAAGTTGCAATTTTAAATAACAAAAAAGCTAAGTTCTAGTTCATTTTTATAAAAAAATAATTAAAAGAAAGAGCACCAGCAGTAAACAAGACCAAAGTAAAAGTAGCCTAAGCCCATTAAAAAAAATAATATTCCAAAAGAAAAAGAGAAAAAGTTAAAAGATAAAAATAAAAATAAAAGCAAGTAATAATCAAAGTTATTAGCCCAGTGTTAAGTATGTGCATGAATATTCAAATAAGCCCAAAAGATTTTAAGAGAAGCAGCCATTCGATAAATAGGTGTAAATAAGTTAAATATTAGTAAATATCAATAAATTACTATTACTATATTCCAGCGATATTATTAAAAAGATTAATTCAAGGAAAAAAAACGAAGTTAAAAGAAAGTAAGAGGTGAGATAAGAATAATGCAAATAAGGATAATTTATAAGATTTGCAAGCTAATTATGAAACTCATATTGTTGGCATAATTTACGCTCGGGAATTGATGAAAGGCAACAATTTCATTATTAATCGCCGCGAGAAGTTCCAACGAGTTAGCCACGTATGGCATTATTTTTTAGGATTTTCGTTAGTACATTAAGGCGTTGGAATAAGTGGGAGAGCCAAGAGAAAGCGGCAAGTGTATAAAGAAGAGATGCAAGATGCATAGATGGCTTAGTAGAAGCAATTACGAGGTATTAACATTCATGCGAAATTGGAAAAGATATTGGGAAGTGAGGCACAGTTTTGTGGATTACAAGAGCTAGTATTAGAAGCCATTATAAAGCACTAGAGCCTTATTTTAGGCGTAATGGCAATAGGGATTAGGAAAACATTATTATTTTAGTTACTAACTAAGAGTATACGTTTCGGCACCACCATTATTATTAGCCCATTGATTTTATTGTAAAAGCATATAGTAAAGTAATATTAGCAATTAGGCATTTCATGTGTGAAATGGAAAGCAAGACAATGCCATTCCCTTAGCTAAATTATTATTATTACGCCTAAGTTAGTGGTTAGCAAAACATTTGAAACGTTTTTGAACTGGTTGCAAGAATTGCATTAGTTAGATTGGTTTGTATTTAATAAGTGTTACACGGTTTTAAACAGCACCCTATTCATAATTCCTAAATGAACTTGGGGTCAAGTCCGTTTACTTCCCCATACAACCCATTAGCGTGGATTTGCCGAGAGGGTCAAGTTTATTTACCCAAGTCCGTTTATTAGGGTTACACCCAAACGGGCTCAAATGCGGCTCAAATTCAAGTATGTGTTGGCCCTAGCATATGCAACATCAGCCCCGTTGAGATTTCTACCAGAACCCCATTAAAAGACTAGTTTAATGAAGAGATAATCATCGTTGTTCATTTTTAATAGGAGAAGCAGGTGCATAGGCCAAGTTAGCCCAAACGTTGATTGCAAGCATAAAGTAGGTATAAACGTACAAATGTATAAAATCGGAAATTGCGCCAGCCATCAGGCGTACAAGAGCAAAGCGTGGATTTACAACGCGTTAAGGAAAGCAACGCGTAGAGTAGTTAAAACAACGTGAGAAACAAAAGAATTCCAATTAAAAGAATTAAGTTAATTTGATACATATTCATAAGATGGATTCATTTACTTATTTCCTAGCGCAGGGAGTTGTTGTGTGTTTTGAATGCTAGTATGCTGTGTTACCTAGTTATATTAATGCCTATCCAAGCTGAGGAAGTCGAATTGAGTCATTTTGACTTTATTTCCCATACAAACGTTTAGCGTAGAATTGCCAAGGGAGTTAATTCAAGTTAGTCAATTCGACTTGTTGAGGTTACATTTAAATAAGCTCGGATGCAGCTTAAACTCGCATATGAGTTGGCCCAGGCATATGCGACACCAACCTCGTCGAGATTTTCACCGAAACTTCATTATAAGGTAAGTTTTATAAAAAGACAATTATTGTTGTTGAGTTTTAATAAGAAAAGCAAATGCACGAGCTAAATGCAAATCCTAAGCATAAAGTGAGTATAAAAGCATAAAAGCATAAAAGCGGAAATTACTACTAGCCATAATACGCATAAGTTTGGAGTATAAATATCGAACGCGTGAGGGCAAAAAGACGTGTAGTATAAAAAAAGGAATAATTAAGTTAATTTAACTTATATTTATATTAATCATAGATTTATTTATGCATTTCCCAGCTTAGCGTGTGGTAGTATGTTTCGAGTGTAAGCATACCATATTACCCAGTAGTATTAACGTGCATTTGAAAAACAAGAATAAGTATAATATGCCGCAGGATAAATAGACGCGCATTTTCCAATATATTAAGGCCATTAAAGGGTTAATTACAAGCCGAGTAGAGTTAAATAGGTTAGTTTTCTCATTAGCAAGTAGTCCCCCCGTTCCCAAGTTGCAACCACTAAGAACAAATGGAATGTAATGTGAGTTTAAGGACGAAAATGAACGATTATGTCAATTTATTAGTTGCCATGAGGATTAAATTCGAAAGCATTATTAGCAAGAGCATGGATGGGAGAATAAGCAGAAGGGTAGGCCCAAGGCAGGGACAGAGAAGTAATTCCCATGAAGAAGCGACGTTCATTGCTAGCATTTTTTTGTCCGGGGGCCAGGAGCGCAGTTTTTCGAGGTACAAGCAGCCGATTCCAGTCCAGCCATATTAACCAGAGACATTGATTTGAATACCGCAAAGGCAACGTTAAAGCAAGCCATGCAGCAAGCAGAGGAAGAAGCACGCCGCCAGATTACCGAATTGGAGGAATCCTAAGAGCCTAACCTATGGTTACGCCGCGTGGAATGGGTCGAGCATTTAGGAGCGTTTAATTGAAAGGAGTTGTGGGAATTGGTTGCCCCCGTGAAGGACGACGAGCTCGAGTTAAAGGTGTTATGCAAGGCGTTTAATTGGTTGATTTAGAACGCATAATACCATTGTATTTAGCTAGTAGTCGAGTTAAAGGCGTTATTTGAGGCGAACCGGAAGAAGGTGAATAAGGATATGCGGATGCCGTTTAATAATTAAATAAATATCACTACGGTGAAGGCGTACACGAAGGTGTATAAGCAGTTATTATGTTATATATTCTGGTCTAAAGACATTAAGCCCAAGAAGCGGCTGGGGTATAAGTTGATGAAGAGATAATAGGTGGTTATTAACGACGTGTGGATAAATGTTGAGGAGTTTGTGTAGTGGAAAGAAGAGCAGGGAGATTTAGGAAGCGGGGCAGAGGAGAAGGAGGAGGGAGCGTTGGATAAAGAGATCAAATGGATGGGACAAATTTAGCGGCAGATTTTGCGGTTGTAGATTGTGTTATTTAACTAGTCATTGCAGGATAATAAGTATAAAAGTATTATAATTAATGGGTTGGCCGTTTTGGGAATGCGGAAAAATAATAGGTGATTGAATGCAAAGGATTATACGCCTAAATATTCGGCCGTAATCAAGTTAGCTCGGTTGATAGTAGTTCAAGAGGCGTACGAGCGGCGACGGGAAATCATTAAATAGTATAAGAACCATGGTTTAAGTACAAAAAGAGCTAAGAAAAAAGCGTCCAATTATTATATTTTAACGCAAGGTTTAGTTTATTTATTTATAATCATAGCCTATAATAGCAAAGATCTCAAGCCAATATAATGGTTATATCGTAGTTAGTTATATAGTTTTAAGATTTAGTACATTACCATTGCTAAAGAAAAGATCTAATAAATTGGGGATGATATTTTATATTTGCATATAAGGTTTAGCATAACAAAGTTCCGCAGTATGGTTTATGAGTTAGTTAAAAAGGCTAGAAAGGAGTTGTTTAGGAAGTTGATAATAGTAAAAATAAGTGCAAATTAAGAAGTGAATATGAAGTAGGTTTCCCCAATTTATTGGAATAAAATAATGAACTAGCTATTAGAAACCAAGGTAGGGTGGTTATTTTTGGATAATGAGCGGAACTAATTCGCAGCATGCAAGCAGTGGTAGTTGTACGAGCGAATGTATAAGAAAGACAAGTTGTGGGAGCATTTCATAAACCAAGCCGGGAGATTGAAGAAGAAAGCGGTGACCGCATACCAGCGTTACGTGAAGCAATTTCAAGAGTTGTTATGGGTTTTAATGCATTTATATAGCGGGCAGCCAGCCAAAGCATTAGAATTATTGGGGATACAATGAAAAAATACGATATACGATGGAGTCTAAAATATTATTATTAAAAAAAAGTTAGTCGCGTTTGTGGCCACATATTATAAAGGGTATTGAAGCAGTAGAAATATTAATATTATTCACTAGTATTTGCCACGAGAGGTAGGGGAATTATTAGTATATTATTTGTAGTTAGTTTTATCATTTTAAAAAAAGTTATAATTCCAAATAATAAGAAAGCTAAGTTTTAATCCATTTTTATAAGGGAATAGTTAAAAAAAAGAGCACCGGTAGTAAATAGGGCTAAAGCAGAAGCAGCCTAAGCCCATTAAGGAGAACAATGTTTCGAAAAAAAGGCAGAAAGGGTTAAAAAACAAAGATAAGAATAAGAGCAGGCAATAATCAAGGTTGTTAGCCCAATGTTAAGCACGTGCATAAACATTCAAATAAGCCCGGAAGATTTTGAAAGAAGCAGCCATTAGATGAATAAGTGTAAATGGGTTGAATATTAGTGAATATCAACAGATTATTATTGCCATATCCCGGCAGTATTGTCAAGAAGACCAATTTAAGAAAGAGAAAACGAAGTTAAAAAAGGATAAGAGGTGAGATAAGAACAATGCAAATAAAGATAATTTATGAGATTTGCAAGCCAATCATAAAACTCATATTATCGGTATGATTTACACCTAGAAGTTGATGAAAGGAGATAATTTTATTATTAGCCGCCGAAAAAAGTTCCAGTGAATTAGCCACGTATAGTATTGTTTTTTGGGATTTCTATTAGCACATTAAGGCGTTAAGATAAGTAGAAGAGCCAAGAGAAAGCAATAGGTGTATAAAGAAGAGATACAAGATGCATAAATGGCTCAGTGGAAGCGATTACGAGGTATTAACATCCATACGAAATTGGAAAAAATGTTGAGAAGTAAGGCACGGTTTCGTGGATTATAAAAACCAATATTAAAAGCCATTATAAAGCACCAGAGCCCCATTTTAGGCGTGATGGCGACGGGGGTTAGAAAGATATTATTATTTTAATTACTAGTTAAGAGTATGCGTTTCGGCACCACCATTGTCATTAGCCTATTGGTTTTATTGCAAAAGCATATAGTGAAGCAATATCAGCAATTAGGCATTTCATGTGTGAAATGGAAAGCAAGGCAATGCCATTCCCCTAGCTAAATTATTATTATTACGCTCGAGTTAGTGGTTAGCAAGACATTTGGGACGTTTTTGGACCGGTTGCAAGGGTTGCATTAATTAAATTGGTTTGTATTTAATAAGTATTACACGGTTTTAAATAGCACCCCCAAATTCCGTTTGAAGATGAGGCGATTAGGTGAATTAGTGGAAAAGGAGGTGCAAATGATTTATTTAACAGCGATATTACCACCATATGCCAAGCCAAAATTCATAAATATCATGAAGATCTGGGCCAAAGATGTTCATATATTTTAAGCACCCACTAGCTGTCTTAATATTGCGTATTTCGTGGTTAAGTACAAGGCGGATGAGTTTGGGAGAGGGGATATTACAACCATTTGCAAGTTAGTGGAAAAGAAATTAAAAAAATACCCCGCACTAGTTAAAATTATTATATATAGTAGCAGTATTATCACTACCCAAGAGGTGAGCAGTGCATTAGATTACTACGCATATTACCAAGATGTAGGTAATGCAGTAATTAAGAATAAGATCTGGAAGGCGTGAGAGAATTCAAATGAACATATTATTGTTGCCATTAATGCATTTGGATTAGGTATTAACCGGCCTAATATTCGGGTAGTAATTTATGTTAGGCCTATTTACTAAATGCAGAATTATGGCCAGGAGAGTAGGCGAGCCGGGCGGGATGAGTTAAGGAGTTAAGCTATTATTATAATGCTCGTTGGAAAGCAAGAGGCATTGCAAAGGTCGCATGAGTAGTTATAAAGATAATCGCCCAAGTTTTATATTAGTATAATGGCGAAGAAGAAGGAGAGGATTGAGAGGCAGAAGGTTAAGTAATTTATAAGTAATATTAAATGCCAATGGATTTATTTAAATTAGGAGATGAATGGAAGGATTAATCAAGTGAGGTGTGAGGATAAGGAAGAGCATTGCAATGTGTGTTGCGAGAGTGATACCATAATGAAAGAATTAGAGGCCAAGCGGCAAGCACATGTTAAAGAAGCCTGAAAGGAGCAAGAAAAGCAAGGCCAGTTGATGGATAGTGCTATTAATATCTCATTTAGTAGTATTCGAGTTTTTAGTGTCCCCGGCAATAAATTAGATAGTAGTAATAGTTCATTTCTTAGTTTGCTCCTAGCATATTCACAGAGTAGCACCGTGAGTTTTAATTAAGGATTTACGGCAGATTAGATTAGTTCAGCAGAACGATAAGAGTTTCAGTTCCAGCAAATCCAGCGGCAGCAGCAATAGTTATATATTTAAGAACATAATTAGTAAAAAGGTCATGACATATGGGATTTGGAAAATCAATTAAATACGTGGGTTGGGAAGTGCTCATTGTGTTACGTCCAACGGTGTGCGGGCTATTCAGTTAAGATTTAGTATACGTTAAACAAGTGTATTGATTTGAAGAAAGAATTAATTGCTAGCAAAGTCGAAGCATTAAAGGGTATTTATTTTAAGAAATATGCAAGTTGTTATAATTACGGCGTTACGCAGCAAATTTGTATAAGGTGGGAGGAGATTCGTGAAGAAAATAAGAAGTTTCAGCGGATCCCAAAGGAGATTTGTTAGTATAATTAGATTGTATAGCAAGTAGTAGCCGCTATTATGATTGCAAGGCTATTAAAGGTAATGAATTAGGAGGTTTGGTTACATATGCGGATAATAGGCATTTGGGGAGTCAACCAGCAGTTGGATTCGGGTGAGGAAGCCGAAGTTAAGAAGGGGATGTTGAAGTAGTTTAGGCAAAAGGTAATTTGGGGATTGATTAAAGCGAGTGTTTTATTGCAAGTGTTTTACTAGTTGATAATTGGATTAGAAGATTGAAAAAGAAGAGTTAAAGTAAGTAAACAATAACATAAAATATTAAGAGTTAAGTTAATTTAAGCACTTGCGATAAAATATAAAGCATTTAAAAGTAAACCAATTTAAGTTCTCGTGGTAAAAAATTAAAGTTAAGGAACTAGCTGATTTAAGTATAAGGGGGGTTAAGCCAATTTAAGTATAAGAAGTTAAGCCAATTTAAGTTCCCGCGGTAGAAGATTAAGGTTAGAGAACAAGCGAATTTAAGTATTAAGGGTTAAGCCGATTTAAGTGCTTGCGGTAGAATATAAAGCATTTAAAAGCAAGCCAATTTAAGTTCCTATGGTAGGAAAATTAGGGTAAGGGAGCAAGCCGATTTGAGTATAAGGGGGGTTAGGCCAATTTGAGTATTAGAGATAAGCTAATTTGAGGTCCAAGGACCAAGTCGTTGCGCGCAGCACTATAAGAGAAAGCCCCCGCCGGCGAGGCGGCAGTTCAAAAGGTAGTAGGGTATTAGTTTTAATATATGAAATAACCCGTTGTTTTATAAGAGGGTTTTTTATAAAAGCAGGTCAAAAAGGCAATAATAAATTTGATGTAATTCAAACTCGTTTATTTAAGTAATAGAATTATTTATATCTTGCGATAAAATACGTTTCTAATAAAAAAAAATAAATTATTTAATCGAGTTAGTATTAATTTATATCTCGCGAGAAAATATAATTATAATATAAAAAGGTCCCCAAATTTAAAACGGGTAAATAAAGCAGGTAATTAAGAAGAAAAGCAAAGGGTTTAAGTATTAAAGAACTATTTGTAAAATAATATTAAAAGTTAAGGGAATTTTATAAGATGAGGTTATAATTTAAAGGTTAGGTTAATGTTATTAGATGCAAAAGAATAAGAAGGGTTAAACGAAGAAGTAGGGGAATAGCGGGACCAATAAATGGATTTTGATATAATAAATCCGAGTTTATAATTTGAAGCGGTTCGATTTAATTAGTTAATTGATTTAATTAGTTAATTGATTTAATTAGTTAATTGATTTAATTAGTTAATTGATTTAAATAATACGTTAGGTTTAAGTCGGGTTTTTGGTAAAGTTAAGTATTGTAATATAAATTAGGGTAGTAGTTATAAAATAATAATAGAAATTAGGGTAGGGGAATAAGTAATTTTGGGGTGGATTTTGGAGAAGCCGGGTATTAAAGTATAAAGTAAAATAATAATAAGGGAAATTATATTAAAATTAAATAGAAAAGTAATTATGTAAGTTATAAAAGGTAAGATTAATTTTAGATTAGGGTTTTATTAGGGAGAAAAATAGAGTTTGGGTAATTGTTTTATAATATAATAAGATTAAAAATAAGCAAGTAATAAAGAAAAGAATAAATTTGGGGAAGTTAATTAAAAAGATAAAGGATTGCAAATTATATAAAAGACATTTAAAAAGAAAATAAGATAAAAAGTAATTATATGGTTAAGGTTAGATTATTTTATTAGAGTTAGGGTTATAAGGGTGAGTTATGGTTAGGGTTAGCACAGCAGGTAATGATTAGGGTTATTGGTTTTTTAGGGTAAGGGTTTAAAGCGGGTGTTTATTTGGGTGGTGTTTTATTTAAGTGTGTTATTTAAGTATTATTTAAGTGTTATTTAAGCAACGGGGTTTTATTTAAAATTTTAAGGTTTTAGTTAGATAAGAAGTAATTTGTTTAAAAAAAGCCGTGTTATTTAAGCGCGAGGCGTTTTGTGCAAGCGGAAGAGGAATCGAGTTATTAATAATTTAAAGAATTTAAGGTATATTTCGAGTTTAATAAAAGCAAGGTTCGTTTTGTTAAAGTTACATAAATTGCCTATCCAAGCTGAGGAAGTCGAATTGAGTCATTTCGACTTTATTTCCCATACAAACGTTTAGCGTAGAATTGCCGAGGGAGTCAATTCGAGTTAGTCAATTCGACTTGTTGAGGTTACGTCCAAATA